>BQNB010020199.1:0-65796 GCA_026074375.1 Tanacetum coccineum | reverse complement strand
AATATTTTGTGGGTGATGCAGCATTCACTCTTGATGTTGCTACTCTTTGAGAGCTTTACTTAGCAGCATTAACTGGCACTGGTCCAGACTTTACTTAGCAGTAGTTACATTATTAAGCTTAGCAGTATAAATTTTTTCTTTAAAATTATTGGTTTCAGCTGTTGATTTTTGGTTAAAAGGCCTTTTCAATGGTGAATGTGCTTTAAAATAAGAATATTTTGTGGGTGATGCAGCATTCACTCTTGATGTTGCTACTCTTTGAGAGCTTTACTTAGCAGCATTAACTGGCACTGGTCCAGACTTTGTTGTAACTACTATTGGAACAAAATTCCTTTTAGGATGTGGGTGAGTTAATTTGTTTTGATGGTTCATCCTCTGAGAATTGTTCCATACTGGCCTAACTTCCCTTTGTCCAGTAACCCTTCCCATATTATTCAACACAGATTTTCCAACCATTTTATTCTCATAAAAGTTACAGTCCTTGATTAAATGGTTAAGACTTTCAAATACAAAACAAGCTTTCTTATTGAACTCAAAACCATCTCCTAGTTTCTGGCTCATTATTCCATTCTAATTTCTTTTATCAACCCTAGAACTCTAACTTTTCCTAAGGTTTTCAGCTTGCCTATATGTGTGTTGTTCAATAACAGATTTCCTAGTATTTTCATCTGATTTAACAAAATTGATTTTAGCATAACTAGGTTTATTCTGTTCAAATGAAGGTCTAATCACACAATCATCATCACTATCAGACTCCCACTCTTCAATGATAGGAGCACTAGGCCTAACATCTTTAGGTTGTTCCAAACTATCCTTACTAGACTTAGATGCAGTTGATTCAATTCTAGGCACACTAGAGATAGTTTCACTCACATTAGTCTTATAGACAGAATCATCTAATCCAGCAAAGGATAAGTCAGGTCTTGAGGGCATGTAGTTCCCAGTGTAGGGAGGGGGAACTGCATGATATCCCTCAACCTTCTTAAACCTATCATTTACTTGATTATTTTCCTCTTCAATCTCATTCACACTACTATCAGATGCACTCTCAAACACTTCTCTTTAATTCAATTCATTTTCATTCATTTGACTGTCAAATCTAACACCAGACTTGTTATTAACACTTAATTGACTATTTATCAGTTTAGTTAGCTTCATAGATGATGTTTCAAACTTTTCTAATTTTAGTTTTAAATCATCTTTTTCTCTTAAAGCATTTGCTAACTGATTTTTAAGCTCTGTTATAGAATTATCTCTTACCTTAACATCATATTTCAAAAATGCAATGTCTTCCTCATAAACAGCTTCATTTTTTTGATGAACAACCATTCTAGCTTCTAGAGATTCTAAGCCTAATTGATAACCTATAATTTCTAGATTAGATTTTTTAAGAGCATCACGCTATTGATCATACTGTGTTTGAAGAGATTGATAAGATTCTAAACATTCTTTAGAGCAATTTTGTACCTCAGTATTTAAGCTTGATGAACTGGATGAACCTGAAGACAAATGGGCCATTAGAGCAAAGTATATGGGCCATTCTTTAGCTTGATAGCTCCAATCATAACCACCTATCGCATCTTGAACAACCAAGGCATTTGCAGGAGTCTCTACTGGTGTAATCCTTCTTGGAGCATCTCCATTTCTATTCCCCTGATTCCTTGGTGCCCTGCATTCTCTAGCAAAGTGACCTCTCCTGTGACAGTTGTAACATTCAACCTTTGTCTTATCAAAGCCAACCGTTTCTTTGCCATTGAAATTCAAATTCCTTCATGTCTTCTTTAAGAATCTCTTCACCCTCATGGTAAGCATGGCCACCCACCATTTAAGATCCATCTCTTCAAGATCATCAGTATCAATCTGCTCCAGGTCTTCATTTTCCAATTATAGACTATTAGATTGATTGACAAAGAAGGAAAACATAACATCATCAGCATAAGTTGAGGAAGAAGCTTGTCCTTGTGAACTAATAGTAAAAACTTCATGAGCAGTATTAACTGCTTCATTAGTACTGCTAGTGTTTTTGGAAGATACAAAAGCCACATTCTGAGAGTTTGAGCTTGAGCTTGATTTCCTTTTAATTTCAGCTTCATACACCTTCAAGTTGTTGTACAAATCATCCATGCTCATCGTGTCTAGATCAGATTTGTTTCTCATGATCAAGGCAATATTGTTCCAAGCAAATGGTAGACTTCTTAGCAATTTAAGATTTGCATCTTCGTGGGAGATAACTTCACCATGAATTTCTAATTAGCTGATGAGTTTCTGAAACCTATCATAGGTTTTATCCAGTCCTTCAGATCTTGATGCAGTAAAATTCTCATATTGCTGCTTCAGAATGGTTTTCTGCATTTTCTTTGATTCTTTGTTGCCTCCAAACCTGGCCTTAATTGCTTCCCATAAGGTCTTTGCATCCTTGATTCCATGAAACTTTAATAGGTGCTCATCAGGAATGTCTAACAACAGAGTGCTTTTAGCTTTCAATTCATTCTTTCTTGCCAGCTTTTGTTCTGCAGTTTTAAGAGAAATAGGACCTTCAGCACTAGCTGATGCAACAGCAGGTGCATCACCATTTACAATAACCTCCCAAAGAGCATAATCCATATGAGTAAGATATTGCTCCATTCTCATGCTTCATAGATCATAATCTCAAGTTTTGAGTACTGGAAGTTTAAGTGCATACACTGTTTGGGTAGTTTCTGACAGTGATTCCATCTTCTCTTTGATAATGAGATCTTGTGTAGATATAGTGTTCTTCTTATTCAGAGTTTCTTCAACAAGCTCTGATACCACTTGTTGATCCCTTTTGAACAGATCTTACTTAGCTTGTTAAAGCTTAGTTATATTGGATAAATCCAAGACAACTATGGTAGAAACTAAGATTGAGAATATCACAAACTATGCGGAATCTAGTTTGCAATACTAAGAAGAACAATGAAACAGTAAAAACAAGATCTTTACTAAACTTTCAATATATTGAATACTATTTTGAATTACAAAATAGCTATGAATACTAACTATGATTGCTATGCAAACTATGAATACTAATATGAAAACTGATGTGTAAAACTGATATCTAGATCTATGCCGTAGGGTTCCTTTTATACACTAAGGAAACCCTAATGGGCTTACAAAACGCGTCAAGTGATTATGATCTTTTCTATAAGTAAACATAATCTCTTAAACAAATAAGTTTATACATATCTTCTTTACAAATAATTGATACTTATCTTCATAAGTATTCTTGTTCTTCAATCAACCTTTAACTCTTCTCTGATATGTCTTTGATCTCATCTTTGAAAGCATTAATCCTTCCAACAGTTGTAATTACTCAGCAGTTGTAACTGCGCAGTAGTAACTTTAAGAATCATCTTGAAGTCTTTTAAACCCAACAAAAGTGAGTAGATTGAAGAAGTAATGGTAGAAATTCAGGCAAAAGCAACTATGGAAGAATTCACAACTGAAGACCAAGCAAATTATTATTCAGGAACTACATGTGTTACGGTTAATGGTAAAAGAGCTTATAAACTAAAAAGTAAATTCCTAGATGATTTGCGTGATAATGCTTTCAGTGGAACTAATGGAGAAGACGCGGTCGAACATATAGAATACTTCCTTAAAATTATTGACCCTATTAACTTGCCCAATGTGAATCATGAATGAATTAGACTTGCTATTTTCCCAATCTCATTAGTCGGAAATGCAAGCAAATGGTTTGATGAATTTAAAGGTTCATTTACTACTTGGGTGGATTTGACTAATTTTTTTTTCAAAATTCACCAAGAAAGTCTTATGGGATTTTTAGAAAAAGAGCGATGATCAAGATGGAGTTGTTGATGAGGGATTTTTTGATGTTGAGGAAGCTAATAATGATGATGAATAAGAAACCGTTGAAATCTTTAGAATTGAAACAAACTTGTTCGACTACGAAACATCATTGTGCACAGAATTCAAGGAGTTAAATTCTCTTCTTAAAGTTGATCCAAAATTATTTACTCATGATATTAAAAGAACTAAGACTAACGAAGATTATGAGAACGAATTGAATGATGAACTTGAAGAGCCATGGTCCAAAGATGGAGTACCATATGAAATGTGTGATCATATTTGCGAACCTTTCCGTTTCAAAAATGGGAAAGCTAAATGGCCCACTTGCAATTCAAATGAAGATGGATTCTGTAACGGAGGAGAGTTACCAGGAATGGTTCGGGTTGGTTACACGACATATTTTCAAGACTATAAATGGTACGATGAGTTAACGGACGGCAGTTTAAAAGACGAAGCATTAAAGCAAAAAGCCATTTATGAAAAATCATAGGGTAATGCAAGTCAAAGTGTAATAAATTTTTGCACATGGTTAAAAAGGTACTTCGGAAATTTCCATGAACTATTGGTAAAACTTCAAAATTATTGGTGGAAAGTAAATGATCATGAATGTTCTCTATTTTGTAATTTGAAGGATCATATACGAGGACCATACGCAAACTTCATTACTACCCATGACCCCTATCTTGATATTAATCATATATTTGGTAGGGACGGTCATGCAAGCAACAATAATGATGTTTAGATGGAATGAGAAGATAAAGAAAGATGTGATTTGTTTGATGACACAACTCGTGATGCACCGATGTGCAAGATTAGAAGATTTGAAATGATCAAGTATTCATTTGGACAAGATGAATAGTATGTTGCTATAAAGGAATGTGAATACAATGATTTGACAAGGACCAATGAAGATGCATGCCGCGCATACCAAGAAATCTTTCGTATCATAGACGAAGGATGGGTGGTGACAAGAGCCGAATAAAATGAAGCTGAAGAAAAAGTCTAACTTAAAGACTAGCTGAAAGAAAAGTGCTTCCCGGAAGACAACCCAGACATTTTTTATTTATTTTTATCGAGTCTGTCTTCCCCAAGGTTCTAAATAGCGTGAGGCGTGACATGACGGCATGACCAAGCCTCACGCCTTAGCGGCTATGGCGAAGCCTTTGCGTTTTTAAGGCGTGAGTTAATGCGGCACAAAATATGAAATACTTATATCTTATTTCATATATATTGAGTTTACGTAAAGCGTTGTACATAATAAATAAAGTTAAGAAGCTACTCTTACATGTAATATTCTTCAATTTAATTAATTTTTTTTAGAGTTGAACCTAAAAAACCCGCCACGCTTCACGCCTTTGCTCGCCTTATCGCGCCTTTTCATGCCTCGTCTCGCGCCACGCCTAGTGTCGACGCCTTGGTTCATTTCGTAACGTGGAGGTCACGTCTCACGCCTTAGCACCACCATGGCGCGCCTTTTAGAACACTGGTCTTCCCAGACATCAATACGGCGTATTGAATGTCTGGACATTATCAGTCCTTTATTTTTCTGCATTTAAAACTTTATTGTCAGTTCTTTCAATAAGGCGTACTCATTATATGATACGACGTATTTGGAAGACTGACCCGTATAGATACTTTTTACAGGTTTCTCTATATGGCGCATCCAGGTTTTGAGATACGGCGCATTGACTGCCTTTACAATTTTGTTTTTATTTTATTAACCGCAGGATACCCGAGATAGGATTTTGCATGTTTTTCCTATATTTTGCACATGACCTCGCTGGAAAGAAATTGACAAATGTTGGTGAAATATCGATCATCTGGAATCCTATAAGTGTTGTAGTCATACTGGAATTCAGACGCATTTACAACACACATTCTTGCTCATGAAATCAACACTGGAGAATCTAGAGAGCAAAACATGAGGGGAGTTTCTCGTTCTAATTCTTTTATTTCCCGTTTTTAATGTTTTATCTATACAACGAGGACGTTGTATAATTTAAGTGGGGGGATGGGAGTTAGAACGTTACTTGTCCTCTATTTTCACATTAAAATGCTTAAATTATGCTCAAATTTAAAAAAAATCAAGCATATTTTTGTGAAATTAATAGTTACACAACCTGCACACATAACCCTTATAAGATATTATGAGGATTCAACCTTATCCGTTTCCAAATGTTTACCCAAAATCTCACAAAAATATGAGTGTGCCGATGATGTTGTAGACTTTAGAAATTGGCTTGGTATATCTATTAGAGACCACAATAATAAGTACTATAGATTTAGATGGAGTAACTTGTTTAAATTGATAAATTTCTAGGATTACACCCAAAAAAGCCCTCATATCAACCCTTTGTTTACTCTCATTTTAAGAGTAAGATACCCCTAGAAAAACCAGTAGAGCTAATCCTTTAGGATAAACACCAACTATTTGTTTCGTTACACCTTTACACCTTAGCCTACCCTGTTAGATTAAGTCCATTTATCAGTTGCTAGTTGCTTAAAGTGTAAAATATGTATTTCCTGTGTCCTATGTCATTTTCTATCTCTGGTATGGTTAAGAAAAATTGCACATTGCAATGGGAATGTAAAAAGTAGTCAAAACTCATGTATTTTTACTATCATCACAATTATTGATACGTCCGAAGAACGAAAAATTATGGAAGAAATTATCCGGAGTTATTATGATCGTGAAGATGGTGAAATTACACCGAGATTTATAGTATTGTATTGTTTAAAAAAATCGAAAAAAATAGAAAATTGCAACAAAAAAGAGGAGGAAGTTTTTATAGTCGGTTTGTTAAAACTTAAACCGGTAGTATTATTTGAAGGATCGATTATTCATTGATAGATGGTTATAAATCAACGATGTAAAGTTTTGTATAAAGTGGTAGATATCGCCACTTGTCTTGTAAAGTATGTAAAGTATAGGATGATTGGGAGTTGACTGTTACGGGAACGACAACTTAGGTTGTTGTTTTTGGTCTATGACCAAGACGTTTGTGTAAATATTTATGAGTCTTTATCATAGTAATGGTCGGGAAAGTATCTAGCAACTTGTGCCTTATTTGTTTGGACTTAGTCTATTTGTTTTATAAATTTTTATTTAAAAACCATTATTTCCCTTTCCTAATTCATATCCTTAGGTATTACTCGAATGAGGATGCGAGCAATCACATGTGTCTATTCTGTCGTTACGGCCATGTACGTGTGGTTTTGTCCTCCTTGTTGGTTTATTACTTTTGGAAAAAGGATTAGAAGAACCATACCTTAAACACTATTAGTCCTACTCTTTAGCTTATTCGAGTTAAGGTTTGAATGCAGTCATATGTGTCTATCCCATCGTTATAGGTGTTTATGTATGGTCTTTGTCACCTTTTCTAGAATATTGGTGTCGGTAGAAACTAGAAAGAGTGATCAAACCCTTTAAGCCTTATGAATAAACCCAATTTACCTTTATAAACTTGTTACTCCTTAGCTCTAGTGGTGGGGATGTGTATCCTTGCCAAGCCTATGATAGAATACTCGTCACGACCGAGCAATTAAGCGAATTAGTTACATGTTACCACATAGATTAGTTGAGTGATTTGAGTGTTTTCATCTTCCTACATGTGACCACATAGATTACTAGTAATTAATCAAATAAATGCTTAATGGAAAAATCCTTAGGGATACATTTTCATAAATTTCTAAAGGCTACTTGAGGACAAGTAGGATTCAAGTGGGGGGGATATTTGATGACATCAAATAACGTCACTTTTATAGCATCATTTATCCCATGTAAATAACCCATTTTGTATAATTATTGCAAGAATTGTTACTTAATCGTTTATATTTGAGAATTGCCGTAATTATGGAGTACTTGGTGAAGATTAGCTAAAAGGCACACATTCTGAAGCATAAACGAAGAAATATGAAGAAACTGACTCTGCCATACTATACGTCGTATCCATCAAGGAAGATACAGTGTATATGTGCCTGCGCTTCACAAGAAACCACGAAGATACAAAGTCCAATACGCCGTATCTAAGAGACATCCATATGCCATATTCAATATAAAGTAATAAAATATTCTTAAAGATATCGAACGTGGTCCCTACTCTAAGAAACCCCTAATACGTCATATCCAACTCTCTCGATACGCCGTATCGACCAAATTCCATACAGTATAAATAGAAAATATAAACACGGGTTTTTAGTGTGCTTGATCATATTTTTTATACCTTAACCACAAAAGTCGATTTTCAAAAGACAATAAGAGCAGCAGTGTAAAGCTAAGTATAAATTCCATAGGAAACACATTGTAATCTCCTATTCCTCTTGTAATCGTTTGTTTTTGTTCATTCGTTTAACTCGTTAGTTTTATCTTGGTTGAATGATTTTTTTGTATTGCTTACAATGATTAGGGATTATTCCCTTGGGTATTAGCATGATTATGAAGGATTTTAATGTTTGGTTTGTTTTCTATAGATTGCTTAATTTATCGTCTGATTGCTTGTTTATGTTAGTGCAATTCATATTATTTACGTGCTTTTGTATGCGACCTATCATTCAACTGGATCTAGTGATACCGACCAAGTTAGCTAGATGCCGGGATGACTCTCCATATAGTGATTTATATATCTAGATCAATAGGATCACAATTAATGCCCTATCTTTACCTTTAGGATGTGCGAAAAAGTTGGACTAGCAGGTGACCTAGGATCAATAAATAACTTACTGATTCCTTTGGTAAAGACTTGGACAGTAGACTACTAGAATATAAATTGCCATTAAGCAGTAAGTGGATAAAGTTTCTATGAGCTAGTGTTTAATGAGATCACCATTATTAATCACCTAAGATATATTATAATAAGTAAATAGGATGCTTTATGCGGATGCGTTTAATTATGACAGAATTCTACGTGTCTAGGTTTTAGGAAGAAGTCCCGCCTAAATCTTGGAATGATATGTCGCCTTTAGATAAGCACTCATTGCACTAAATAAACAAACCAAAGTTTTAATTGGATTAATCATGGTTAATACATTTTTCTTATATTTGGCTAGACCGCTCTTCTATCTTTTGTCTATCTGTTTGCGTGTGTTATTGTGTCTTAAATTGATCTAAGTTACTACAAAACCCGTGCTGGTCTCTCAGACTGAAAACCCCATCATCCATTAGAATTAGGACTAACATAGGTTTAGCATAGGTTTAACATAGAATAGAACTAACATAGTTTAAATTAACCTAGTTTAGTTAACCAAAATATTGATAGAATTAAGATTTCGTTCTCGCTCTTAGTGATCGACTCCTACTTACCAACGAAACTACATCTGATCGGGTACACTGCCTATTAAAGTGTTGTTTTAGGTAAAGTCGGCAAAATATAAATTTAAAACTTGAAAACATAAATAACACCTACACGAGGACACGATCAATACATACTAAACTTATCATTATTGTTAAACTATATTCTAGATCCTCGAGCCTATTTCAAATACCTTAAGACTCTTAATGCAACAGTGAAATGAGATTGGAGAAGAGAATGCATATGTCGACTAAGACAATGCACTGCATAAGCAATGTCAGGGGTAGTAACAAACAAATAAATGAGCTTACTTACAAGCTTTTGATACTTAGTCATGTTTGCTAAAAACTTGTCATTATCAGTTTCCTTATGACTAAGCACCTCATTATGTTGAAAAGGTGTTGCAGCAGGTTTGCATGCCAACAATCCATACTCACACAAAATTTCAAGACAAAATTTCATTTGAAAAGAAGAATGCCATTTTAGTTTTCTAAAACTTCAATCCTTTAAAAATATTTCAAAATTCCAAGATTTTTAATCATAAATTTTGAACTAAAAAACCTCTTAAAATTCTGAATTTAACCAACAATTGTTTTTTTGATGAAAATGTAACGATTTATATTGATCATCAACAAATAACTTACAAAGGATTTAGAAAGGATCAAGAAACATGCTTCTTATCCTCAACAAGAACATACAAATACAACAGAGTGGATACAAACTAAATTTAATCTCTATACTTCGCATTTTCATACTTAAAATCACTACATTCTCTTAACCAAACATTATGGCTTACTTCTATTCCAAACAAGAGAACAAGAACCATAATTATGAACATGCCTCATGATTGATAAGGTTTTATACATAGATTCCATTTCCTCTATGAAGGCAAGCTAAAATATCCATTGCAGTTACAACCTCACAACATAGCATAACTTGACATTCATAGAAGGCATCATCTATATGACAACCGTCAAATATCTAAGCTACTGACCGTTAGTGTTGCGTACCGTTCATGTCATACTTCAACTTCATTAATTTCAATTATAAATTATTTGGGTCATTTTGTGCATAACTTTCTATTTTTGGAACCCAGGTCTAGAATCGTGCCTTCTACGTACGATCTTAAGAAAACGTCTTAACAATTAATGATATGCTCAAAGGTCAACAATGTTAATAATCATAAATAAACATAATACATTCACTTTTATAAACTTAGGTCACTTCACTTTTCATATCTTGCAAGTTTCCTGGTAAACTCGATATTTTGTAAATTTTTACGTTTTTGCACCTACGCTTCGTAAAGCGGACTTAAAACACTTCAATATGACCTAAGTGTATAAATTTACTCTTAATAAACATTACTTAACACATTTTACATTTAACCTATATTATATTACACATTATACACAAAACTATACATTTTTACACAAAACCTTATACATTTAACATACAAAATATTACCTACACTTAATAAATTCATACATAATCATATTTAACATCAAGAATCAGTAAATTGGTCGTCTTTGAGACCCCAAAACCGTCCTCCCCACCTCCCATATCAACCAATGGGAGTGTTGGCTTCCTTTCACACTTTTATGTGCTCCATTTCCTCATTTTTGCCATTATTTCTTCCATAACTTCACTATTTCTCTCACAAACTTCTCCCTACTCTCTCTCTTACTAAAAACACAGATCATTCCCTCCTCCTCCTCCCAAAAATTCATTCACCATATCACCACCATCAACCACCACTCAAAATCTTGATTAAACACAAGAATCATACTAAAAAATGCTTGTTTTATCATCCTTAACAAGCTCCTTGATTCGTTTTTCATTCAAGGAGTTATCTTGGAGGAGTTATTCATCTCAACCTCCTTCTCATCTTGCCATTCTATTGGTGTTCACATAGGTAAGACAAGGGTACGAGACTCCTTGCGCCCATCTTGTACCCGAAAAGAGCTTTTTAGGGCTCTTTTCTTGATAATCATCTTAAAGACTTGTGTAGTCACCTTCCTTGTGTTTGTGGCTTCTTTTTAAGATCAAAAAACACATCATTTTCATTAGGTTTTAGGGATTAATTTGTGGGTTCATTGGAGGAGTTGTTGCATAGATTTGGATTGAGGTTATAGGTGGATATTTGTGGTTTTTATTAGGGTTTTCGATTGTTGGTTTTGATTTTGTTTGGAAGACATCTTTAAGATTTGATTCTAGGGTTTTATATGGATTTTGGTTAAGGTATTATAAGGGTATTGAAACAAGATTTGGTTGTTGGTGTTTGTTTTGGGTTGAATTTGAAACAAGAACAAAGCGGGTGGATTTTGTTTTGGTTTCACTAGCTTCTATTTAATCCTTGTAAGGATTCTTGATCTCCCTAATTTTTTTACATAAAGGTTATGCATATTGATGTGTTTTCTAGAAATGATGGGTTCATAGTGTTCTTGAGTGTGTGATATAAGTTTTTATGGCATTGTACATTAATTTCTTAAGGTAAACACTTGATTGAATTAGTTTTGCAAAAAGTGTTTTTGGATAGATTTTGACCAGCAGATTGATAGGTGTTTTTCAAATTATTTTTGGTCTATGAGGTTTTGGAAAAATTAATAAGGTTCAAGATAAATGTATTGTTATGCATGGCCATTCGGGTAGAAGCGTAACGATGTCCGATGAGTGATTTATGGTCAAAATGGTACAACTAGTCAAAATTTGCACCCAGAATTTGAAATTGAAATAAGTCTAGATATTTTTATAACAACACCTATTTTTGTAGTACAGTAGGTTCTAGATATTAAGTTAACTTAGATTTTAGCGGTCGTTTTGGCTTCCACAGATTTACGGTTTAGGAGATACACTTAAATTAGTGAAGCGGTAAAATTCTAGAAAAACGCAGCTTTGGTATCAGGGGGTAAATTGGTAATTTCACCTATGTTTTGAAACTTTTTATGCAGTAGGGCCCACAAGTCTGTAAAGTAGACGCAAAAACCTTTCCGTAGACTAAAACCTCAAATTTATACTGTAGGATATTGGATATCATAACACAATGAGAGGATTTGGGCTGAGCCGATTTCTAGAGAGAGAAATACTAGAGAGAAACTTTCTAGTGAGAGAAAATGGAATGTTTGTATTGAGAAATAACTAACCACCTCTTCCATGGCATGGAAGAGGCTTATATAGTAATTACAAAACCGGCCCTTTGGCCTTGGTATGGGCCTACATGTGTGGGTTTATACCTGGCCCATTACCGTATGTGTGGGTTTGACCAAACCGCTGCCACGCAACGGTTTCCCTGCTTTCTTCAAATATTACAATATTTAGCAAACCGCTACCTAAAAATAAGCAAACCGCTGCTTAGATAATCAAGTAAACCGCTATCAAGAGAAACATGGAAAACCGCTATCATGAATGTCTAAAGGCAAACCGCTATGATGAATATCAAACAAGAAAACTGCTATGATGAATATCAAACTGGCAAACTGCTATGATGAGCAACTTACTTAAAGTCAATATTCAATCAGTTTTGGCAGCATAAACACAATCCAAGACATCCTAAATCATCTTAACACATCAAGCAATCATTTAGAACAGCCCAAACCTTCACATTACATCAAAATTAAGCCTTACGCTACCATTTTAAGCCACAAAAACCTTAAGAGACCTAGGGGTGGCATGCAAAAGAGTTTTAGACACTTAAGAGTGATCTCTAAACTACTACTAAATGCATTTATATCGATTTCAACAACAAGTCACCTTTGACTTTCAAAAGTCAAACTATACACGAAAATCATCAATTCAGGCAATCAAGTGAATGGGGATCTCAAACAAACATCAAATCTACTTCATTACACCCTAAGGATCAAATCCTAACCTCAAAAGCACAATACTAAACACTATATAGAGAATCGATCAAAAATGAATGGAGAGTTTATCATAGAACACACATATGTTTGATCTATACATAAACATACATAGATTAGTGATCAAAAACCCTAACCGCACCTAAACCCAGTTACCAAACACATTTACAAACAAAAATTTTAATTTTTGAAACCCTAGGTCTAATATCTAGAGATTCTACTCGTTTTAGTGTGTTTAATTCGATTCCAATAAGTAACAAATAGATCTAAGGATGTAAAATAGGATTTAAGTGATACCTTAGCAAGAAAAACACAGAAAATCAAGGAATAAATGGTGGCGATTCGTGGCGGCAGTTTGTGTTAGTGTGTGTGTGTGTGTGTTTTTAGGTTTGACCAAATTTTAAAGGTTTGACCAAAAGATCAAACCGCTTCCTATTTATACTCCTTAGTTTTAGATTTGGCAAATATGGTCCTTCGGCTTTCTAACTTCTTTTATTTCTTTGTTTAAGTACTTCTAAGGTTAAAACAAGTTTAGGAAATGGCAACTTTAGTCCTTGTAGTTATTAATATATTAGAAACAAATAAGCAAATTACACATAAGTCCCTATACTTTCTAACAATTGACAAGTTAGTCCATTTGAGTTTAAATTAATTAACTCCCCTTCAAATTATAACCCCTTTTAAATACAAAAACCTTTTCTGTTCGATGGGTGATGTTTTTAGAAATCCGTTTGATGAGATAAATTTTGAAATCACTCTCCCCCTTAAACAATGACCCCCATATTCTATTTAAAGAGTTGTAGTCATTGTTTGAGTTGAAAAATTTGTTGTAAAAGCAAAAAATGATTAATTTTCAACAACACTTTGTCCACCGTGATTAACACAAATAATTTTGAAGAATCAATTAAGAAGAAAATTATCTAGTTAAAAAGAAGACTTCTCTTCTTGAAGTAGAAATAATGCACCAAAACGTACATTATTCCTATGATGCATGGATATAAAGTAATCCATGCCCGGAAAAAATTAATTACCCGTTGTTAGGAACAGCTGTCTTTTTGATGACATGCCTTCCTCAGATATAAAAGAGGGTTGCAGTCAGAAATAAATGCAAGCCATAAAGACATGTTTTAAAAGCTTTGAACTTCTGCTCGAACTTTATTTAAATACCCGTGTCATTATTGAATGACATTTCTAGGTCCATAAATATTATCGATTCAGAAGACATGTCTTGAAAAATATTTTTGATATTTTCTATTTTCTGATTTTTATGGTTTTTGTAGGTTTTATATTTCTGTATTTTTCTTTTTATTTTTAAATATATAGATAGGATACATGAAGACCATCCTTTACGCATCCTCCCCATCTTGAAGACGTTTAAGGGTTTTTGGAGTCATACTCTTCATTCCAAGTCGCGGGAGTAGAAATTCGAACCGCTCTCTTAGTAATGCCTTTGTGAATATGTCCACCAGTTGGTAATCCGTTGTTACAAAGTAAAGTTCAACCACGCCATTCTTGACTTGCTTTCTTATGAAATGGTGATGTATGTCGATGTGCTTTGACCGGGAGTGCTGGACATTGTTGCAGCAGAGAGCGATAGCGCTTTTGTTATCACAGTACAGAGGTATATTATTTAATGCAAAGTCGTAGTCCGTTAGCTGTGATCTCATCTAAAGTATCTGAGCACAACATCCAGACATGGCAATGTATTCAGCCTCTGTGGTTGAGATAGCAGTGCTTTTTTGTTTTTTTTGATGACCAGCTCACTAATTTATCTCTAATAAATTGAGCACTTCCCGACGTACTTCTCTTTGTATCTTGACAACCTACATGGTCAGCGTCTGCATAGGTCGTTAGTGCCATAACGGTGTCCTTTGAATACCAAAGACCCCAGTTAATGGTGCCTCGAAGGTACCAAAAGACCCGCTTAATTGCTTCAATGTGCTTTTTGGTAGGCTTAGCCTGATACCTAGCACACATGCACACGGCGAATACAAGGTCTGACCCACTGGCAGTGAGGTACATTAATGAGCCGACCATACCTCGAAACCGAGTCTGGTCAACTAGAATCCCTAAGGGGTCCTCATCTAGTTTAGATCTATCAACCATTGGTATATCTATAGGGTCAGACGTATCCATTCTATATTTAGTTCAAATTTTGAGAGCATATTTTGATTGATTATTGAAGATGCCTCTGGGACTTTGAGAAACTTGTAATCCTAAGAAAAATAACATTTTCCCCATCATTGTCATCTAAAATTTTAAACTAGTCTCTTTGGAAAATATGTCACAAGCTTTAAGATCAGTCGAGGCAAACATAATATCATCTATGTAAATTTAAACAAGAAGAATATGTTTGCCTATTTTCTAGGTGAATAACATAGGATCCACTACACCCTTGGAGAACTTGTTATCCAGAATAAACCTTGATAAGGTGTTATACCACGCTCGTGGAGCCTACTTTAGACCATAAAGAGCCTTCTTCAGACGATGGATATGTGTTAGGTGATATGGATCAACAAAGCCCTCGGGTTGACTGACGTAGACTTCTTCTTTCAGCTCGCCATTCAGGAATGCAGTCTTGACATCCATATGGTAGATGATTATGTTTTTACTGGCGGCATTTGCAATGAAGATTTTGATAGCCTCTATCCGTGCAACCGGTGCAAATGATTCCTCAAAATTGATGCCCTCATCTTGGCGATATCCCTTCGCTACTAACCGTGCCTTGTTCTTCAAAACATCACCATAATCTTTAAGCTTTACTTTATAAATCCACTTGAGAGCGATTATCATTACACAGTCTGGTTTTGGAACTAATTCCCATACTTGAAGCAGATCAAATTCGTGAATTTCTTCTTGCATAGCTTCAAACCAGCAAGCTTCATCCATGGCAGTCTTGACATTCTTGGGTTCGACTTTTGAAAGTACAGAATTGTACAAATACCACAAGGTATTGGTAGCTAACTATTTTCTGGTGGATACCGGACGAGAAGGATTACCGATTACATTATCTATTGGGTAATCCTTGGACCATTTTCCGAGATGATTATGTGGTTGAATAACTTGAGTGGATTCGCTGAACTAACATCCCCTGATGATGTCTCTTCAGAACTAGGTTCTGGAGCAAATATGTTTACAAAGGGATTGTCTTTAGCTTGAGCAACATGATTGTCTTTGATAGTGGGTGCAACACCTTGATATGAGATAGGAGATGGTACTACGGAGGATGACAGTGAACGACTTGTTGATGGTGCATCTTGATCAATGGTTGTAGAAGAAGGTGTACCGGCTAAAACAACTGGAACTTAAACTGCAGAAGCAGGAAGTACCAGTCTTTCAACACTTGGGGGTTCTAAGTATTCATCAAACATCAGTTGGAATAAAATCTCCAAATCTTTATTAGTAGGTGGTACATAAGGAGCTGAGGAGTTTATGGTCTTTCTTCTTAGTACAGTCTTCAACCAGTCTGGTCTGGTCTTGATCTTTAGAAGATTGGCAGTACTGGCGTTCTCTGAATCTGAGATATGCACATCATCTGGTATTGGAACATTATCAACAGACTATTCAGATTGAGGGACAGTCTTGTGCTGGGAGGAGCTAGATGGAGCTTCTCTGGTGTCAAAATACTTCCAAGATGATGACTTCTGAGCTTGAGGCTGTTGAGAAGTAGATGCATCAAAATTGTGCTTTTTCTTCTTACTTTGGTCTGAATCTTTTTGGAGCGAGGACTACCTAATTTACTTTCATGAGTTGGAATATATTATTATCTAGAGGAGGATCTTGGTTCTTACGGCGTCTATTACGAGGAATTGGCCGACGCATCCCATGAACTCTTCCCTACTTTTCCGATCTTGGATGCCTCCAGAGTTCATAGAGAGTTGTTTATGTTCAGGTTTGTTTGATCGGGTAGGAGCCACCTTTTGAACATCCGATACGAAGAATGTTCTTTCATCTGAATTCTGAACTCCTTGAGCGTTTACGAAATAGAGCATTGAGAGCGTTTTGTAAAGACTTCTATAACGTTCTCATTGATGTACTTGTCAATCATCGAATACAAATCGTTATTCTTCAGCGTGAATATCCTGGATGAGAGAGCTTGAGTAGTATGATCTTGAACCTTGTTTTTCTTTTCAAAGTTGGCACATATCTGTTCTAGGATTTGTGGTGATTTGTTGTTGTGGAGGTGGTGGTGGTGGAAAGGTTGTTGTTGTAGTTGTTGTTGTAGCTGTAAATATTGGTTCTTGAATGAGAGGAGATACTAGTTTTGGCTGTATGAGATTGATGACGAGAGTGGAAAGAGGAGGAACTGTTAAAGAGGCTTGATGTATAGGAACATTGACCATGGACTCCACTTCAGTTTCCACATTCGCTTTACTTGGTTCTTCTTTCGTTGTTTTGTCATACAGGAACTGATCACCATAGGTAAAAGCATCATCAAGGTTCTTCATTGATGAAAGAGTCTCGTATAAGCTTGTTGGATTCTCTAAGAAAACATGTTCCTCAGTACTACTAAGTCAGTAGTATGCTTAAAACGTTCATGAACTTTGGGGTAAACCATAGCGATGAAGTCTTCGTGCATGGGCTCAATGTTTGGTCCAGCAAGAGCCACATGACTTGGTCTAGGGTTTAATCCAGCCTGGTCTTCATCTGGTGGAGGTCGAGACTCGAGTGTATTACCAGGGTCTGATCCAGCCTGACCTTCATCAAGTTCATCTGTTCTTTCCTCTAAAACCACGATGTTAGACACATCTTTACCTTTTTTTCTTCACCAACATTCAGGATCTCAGTATCATCCTCACTGTCAGACATCTCAGCTCCAGTACCTATTTCAGCATCTAGAGGAGATGGAGTATCATGGACTATATTAGCAGACGTATCATCCTCAGGTTGAGGCAAGGGTCTAGTAGATGCTTCCTCAGTCATTGGAGTCCTCCTCTGAAAGATGTATTGGTCCGTGGTACTTTTCCCTTTTGGCTGTTGTAATTCCAAAGTGATTGTGCAACATGTTCATCAGTAGCAATGCCTTTCCTCTTTCCTTCAACTACTGGGAGGCTTCAGGTGACACCTGAGGTAGGTTCACGAATAGCCACTTCGCCGACGGGTGCCTGAAAAGATTCCAAACTTATCTGAATACCTCATTGTAGATTGTACTCATCATCTTCTATTTGAGGTTTAGGTTCATGTTGAACTTCTTCATCTTCATCAACAAGCTAGAGAGAACTCTTTCCCTTGCGAATTTTTGCTACCTTACCCTTGCAGATTTTCTTTGTGGGATAAGGCTGGGTGGTTTTATATTTTACAGGCTTAGTCTGTTTGGCAGGTGCAGGTTTTTTGACAGTGTAGGCTTTTTGGGCTTATCAACTTCATTAGTTGTCTTCTTTTGTCCACCCTCTTTAGTTGTGGGTTTACGAGCAACCATTTCCAAATATTGCTGGTAGTATGATGAATTTCGAATGGCTTCAGTAATCAACTCTTTTGAAATGGGCTTTCCAAACACTTCATCCTTTTTGCCTTTAGGGACGAACTTGAGATTTCCAAGAAGATAGTCATCTCTTGTAACGTAAACCGAAGACCCAGGTCTTTTGTGAATATTATGTTCACTTCCCAAATAAAATATTATAAGTCTTGTATACCGGCAGTAGGGAATGACGTGAGGTGTAAGCTTCTTGGTAGGAACATTAAGGTTGGCCTGATGAGCAAAGAAAATCTGAATAGCTTAAACAAATTCTTCCCACAGCAGTTCAGTATAGTCAATGTTGGTTCTTGTGATAATACCCTACAACATTTGAAGGACAGGATGTATGGGTTTATCATTACCAGAAGTTTTCCCTGTTAGGCACTGGATTATCAATGACAGGATACCTCTCCATGGCTGATATAAGTTGTTCACGTGCATCTTGGAAACGAAGTAAATTTCTTCTGGATAGCCCAGTTCGTTCACAGAGTCCATAACATGTTCACCAACTGGAGGTGACACAAATGGGCGAGGTGGATCTACAGGGGTAATCTCCAAAGCCTTACTAAGGAGATCATCATTGAGAGTGAACCACTATTTGTCTAGTTAGAAGCTGTATACCCCAGACTTTGCCTCTTGTGTAAAGGTATTCCAGAACTGCTGAATGTAGATGGTTGGAATATTTGCTGATGTAGTGAATGCCCCGAAGAAATTTGTGTTTTATAGAATATCAACTGAAATGCGGAAAACAGGATTCTTTTGCAAATTCTGTAGATCCAATAGAAGATTGCCCTTTCCTACAGGTAGCCATGCCTTGAATGGAAGTATCTGTTCGTCAGATCTTGTAGGAGTAGGAGCAGGAACATTATCTCCAACCATCTTATCTACTTAAAGAATATCAACAAAGGTAGACAATATAGCAGATATTTGATGTTAGATGAGAATATTATCCTTGTGTTTGACATGCCATTCCATGTTTGATTAAGTTATGATTAAATCAGGTTCGATGAGATATTTCACATTGATTCATTGGTTATTGGCTTCAGTTACTCCAATGGTCAACAGTGGTCAACCTTGGTTAAGGTCCAAAAAGTATTCGTCAAGCTCAATCACAAGTTAACCATGCCCGGATAGGAGTTAGTTATGTAATTGGGCCTTTGGAATGGGCCTTATGTGGTTAATGTGCTTAATGGGCCAAGTCATAAGAGACTGGCCCAAACCGCTGCCCAGCAGTTTACCAAACCGCCATGTGGTGGTTTATGTAAACTGCCGTGTAGCAGGTTACCAAACTGCCACATAGTTGTTTGGGTAAACCGTCGTGTGGCAAACCACTAACCGCCATGAATAAAATATTAATATAAGAAAATAATATTTTTATCTTTTTAATCAAACCGCCTCGACCAAACCGCTATGAGTATTGATAAGTGCTTAATTACACATATCTTTTACCTTCAAAAACGAGCTTAAATGACCAAAAACAGACAAAAACTGCCAAATATATGTTTGTTTTGCATTTGTATTGTGCAGGAAGTGGATATCAACAAAAAGACAGAAAACCAAGCCAAAATGACAAAACTGAGCATGGAATGGAAAAGACTGTGCAAAATCAAGGCCAAAGTCCAAAAATGACAAAGTCAGAGTCAATACTGAAGAATCAGCAGTCAAACCGGAGCCGGAACTGAAGAATACTATTGGATGCAATCTTAACCCATCTGATGGGCCGGGAAAGCCCAATAGTATAATTATGAAGACTGTGAAGACCAAATGGGCCCTCAATCAATTTACAACAGCCCATTTGTGTACAATTGACAAAGACTGTGAAGACTTTGAAGGCCCAATCCTAGCCCAGTTACAGCCAATCTCAGCCATTGTACACACAAAACCCACTTCATAACCTTATTGGGCTTGAAAAAGCCCAATAACCAAGCCTAAACCTTATTGGGCCCAAACCCAAACCCAGTGGGCCCAATACAAGCCCAATACTCTTTTTATAAAACTCAAGGACCAAAAATGTAAATTTTAAAAACCTTGTTTTATAATTAAAAATGAAAAAAATAAAGAAAAGGGGCCAAAAATGCCAAGTTTTGAAAGTTGTTTTATTAAGAAAAATGGTTTAAATAAAACACAAGGGCTGGTTTTGCAATTAACCAAAACTCTTTTTATTTCTTTTTAGTTATAAACAGCAGGGACCAGTTTTGCAATTACCTTAAACCTTCTTTTACTCTTTTTGTTATAAAACCAGAGGGGCCTTAATTGTCACTTTCCAAACTCCCTTTATAACTAAAATTTCGGCAAAATAAAAATGGAAATGAAGAGAAACATACAAAGGCATTTTTGCTTTCATTCTTCATTCTTATCTTTTAACAGATACCAACTGTGTACTCCCGCCCCACTTGGCGCCAAAACATTTACAGCCATAACCCATGGTTTCTAATCCCAAACCACTCCCAAGTACTCTCTCCAGTCACCTTCACTATCCCACAGCTCAACCTAAAACCCTCTATATCCCCCTTTCCAGTTCATTTCACTCAACCGAGAGGACCCATCTTTGGCTGAGGTTATATGATAAAGTAGCACAAGGCAATCCAAGGGCTGGGAATTGTGTGAAGACTTTCTACACACATAACAAACACAGCTAGCACAAAAGAAGACCTTTGGGACTTCTATAAAAGAGAGAAGACCAAGCCGACCATGACACACCACTTTACTATGTTTTTTTTAGTGTAATTTAAATTCAGTATTTCTTTCAAGTATTTTAATGTAATTCAACTAAGTTTCATGTTACTTAATCATTTGTTTTCAGTTTGAAGTTGAATTTAATCAAATAAGCTCTAAATAAGCTAGTTTGAGCTTATTGCTTTTAAAAAGCTCAATTGTAGTCAAACTTTGTTTTTAAGCACTCATTTCATCATTCTAATCATTTATAATCAAAAAGTATGATCACTTAAGAGTTTGAGGTCATTTTCAAGCAACAAGGGAGAAATAAGCTAGTAGAGTAAGTGCTTGTTTTCTCCTTATAAGCTATAAGTTTTATAGCTTTATACGCTATTGTAGGTCATATTAACTAGGTGTAGATAAAAAGATTTAGGAGTTTTAGCTTTTAAATAGCTTTTAAGTGCAAAAAAAGTTTGACAGTTTTAGTTTAAGGGAGTGTTTGGATTATGCTTTATTTGACTCTTAAAGTCATCTCCTTTGTCCAAACCTGATATTTAAGTTGTGCTAGGTAGTTTAGCAAGTATTAAGCAGGATTTAAAGGTTAGACTATAGTTTTACAAAGTTTAGAGTTAAAAAAATTAGTTTTAGCATCAGGACAGTTTCTATCCTGTTGGATAGATTTAGAAGGCATTGAGTCAAATTCAGTTTAGACCTTACTTTGAGTAAGTGTAAGTTTGATTGCAAGTTATGAGTAAGAATTTGAAGCTTTGGTAAAGGATTTTCACTTGCATTTTTGTTGTTTACCAACTGCATCAGCAAACAGCAGTTCTAACTGCTGTTGCTTTGGATTTCTTTTTAAAAGTCACTTTCAGAATTTGAAATTAGGAAGTAAAACTTAGATCTTAGCATATTAATAGAACTCCATTTACTGAACCTGGTAACCCACCACTAACCCATTTTATATTACATAATATTAAACAACAATAAGCTTCTATGGTTTCATTTTGAGTTATTAGTCTAGCTTATTTTTATAAGAAAAGCGCTCTAAAGTGCATTTGAGTTAGCTTATTTTTCTTATTTGCATTCTTATTGTGAAGTTGGAGTTTTAGAACTTTTTACTTAGGTTAATTCAAGGTAAGTAACATAGCTTATTTCCACAATTCTAGCTTCTAAAGCCAAAATATAAGCTGTTTAGCTTATTAGTAAAAAGCTTATTTCAGTTTTAAGTCAAAATTGCATTTTTTCAGTTTAATTTTCTTGTTAATCTTGTTAACATCTAGCTAAATTTTGTTTAGAATCCTTTAGTGCATATCTTAGCTTACAAGTTACTTCTTTTGTTTTTAGATTTCATTAAATAATAAGCAAGATACAAGCCAAAATCTAAAAAAGCTCTTAAAGCTTAGTGTTTCGTACGCAATCTTCCAGCGTATTTCCTAGCTTTTCTTTGGTCTAAAAGTTGATGAAAGTGTGCTTTATTTAAAGTTGTAGGGAATAAGTTGGTTGTCAACTGTTTGTAGTTTTGAGTTTTAGAACATAAAGTCTCCTGGACATCAAACAATATAACCCCCTGGTGGAAATTCATTTTTTATATAAGGCTAAATAAGCTGTTATGTAGGGTTCTTTGGTACTTTTCTTAAAGTCTGGGGTTGCAGTTTTCTCTATAGTGTAAAATTGCACAACTTACCCCGCCTACCCTTGTCTTTCACTTTACCAAGTTTGCACCCTGTCTTTTCTAGAATAATAATTAAGTTAATATTTTTAGATTTTAGTTTTATATTTAGGGTTCATAATTTTAATTAAGCAAATTAGGGTTCAATTAGTTAATAGAAATTAGGGCTTTTTGTTCCATAATTTTTCTGCACCTTTGTAGTTTATAAAAACTATTTTTCTATATTTTTCCAGTTAAATTTGTATTTTCCTGGAATTAAGTAGATTATTAGTATTACTTTTTCTTTATAAATATCATAATAATAAAAAATATGATAAAAAATTGTTGAAAAATTAAAATTCACTTTTTGCATTAATTTTCATTTTAATTCCTAGTATTTTTGAAAAAAATAAAAGATTAAATTTTATTGTTAATTTTAGAAAAAGTGTATTTTGGGTAATTAATTAAATCTTAGAAAATTTATAAAAATCCAAAATTATATAAAAAAATATTTTCCTTTTTTATATAATTTTCTTTTGTCAATTTAGTGTTTCTCTAGGAAAAAATATAAAAATTAGTATAGGGCCTTATTTTTCTTAAATTTCTGTTTATAGACCAGGTTTTTTCGTGGTGCGGTTTTACCGGGTTCTTTTCGTTTTACATTCAAACGACTTCCGTTTTAGTGCTAGTTTCTTTATTTTGCATTATTCAGATAATTAGAATTTAATCTTTGATTTTTTATTTAATTTAGCATTTATTTTCTTAATTCTTTAGTATTTAGATCTCCTTGATACCTGATTCTGTTTCCCGTATTCTTAGTTTAAAATCTAATTTTCGGATTTCCTTTATAACTATTTTTGTATCACGTTTTTTAAGATCCCCATTTCCTATACTTGTTTCCCGTAGATTAAATTAGGTTTTATTTAATTAACTTTAGTTTTAAATTATATCAGTGTTTCCATCATTCAATTTCTCATCAAACCAGGATAAATTTCAATTGCAGCCTCGTTGGGACATACGACCCGGGAATATCTCTTCCGGAATCTTTTTATTATTGATTTGATTCTTATATATTTAATCTCTTTGTGTAGCTTTTGACCTTTTGCCTTGGTCAAGGGCATTTGGTTGAGATTTGCATTTGAGTTATTTTATATACGTACTAAACAACGAATCAAGTATTTAATTTATTTTAATCAAACTGCTATGGATATTATATTCATTTTAATCAAACTGCTATGACCAAACCGCTATGAATATTATATTCATTTAAATCAAACCGCTGCCATTTTAAAAATATTCAAAATAGAGGTTTGAATACTTTAATAATAAATGAAAATTTGACCAAACCGCTGCCACGCAGCGGTTTCCCTGCTTTCTTCAAATATTACAATATTTAGCAAACCGCTACCTAAAAATAAGCAAACCGCTGCTTAGATAATCAAGTAAACTGCTATCAAGAGAAACATGGCAAACCGCTATCATGAATGTCTAAAGGCAAACCGCTATGATGAATATCAAACAAGCAAACCGCTATGATGAATATCAAACTGGCAAACCGCTATGATGAGCAACTTACTTAAAGTCAATATTCAATCAGTTTGGCAGCACAAACACAATTCAAGACATCCTAAATCATATTAACACATCAAGAAATCATTTAGAACAGCCCAAACCTTCACATTACATCAAAATTAAGCCTTACACTGCCATTTTAAGCCACAAAAACCTTAAGACACCTAGAGGTGGCATGCAAAAGAGTTTTAGACACTTAATAGTGATCTCCAAACTACTACTAAATGCATTTATATCGATTTCAACAACAACAAGTCACCTTTGACTTTCAAAAGTCAAACTATACACGAAAATCATCAATTCAGGCAATCAAGTGAATGGGGATCTCAAACAAACATCAAATCTACTTCATTACACCCTAAGTATCAAATCCCAACATCAAAAGCACAATACTAAACACTATATAGAGAATCGATCAAAAACAAATGGAGAGTTTATCATAGAACACGCATATGTTTGATCTATACATAAACATACATTGATTAGTGATCAAAAACCCTAACCGCACCTAAACCCAGTTGCCAAACACATTTACAAACAAAAATTTTAATTTTCGAAACCCTAGGTCCAATATCTAGAGATTCTACTCATTTTAGTGTGTTTTAATTCGATTCCAATAAGTAACAAATAGATCTAAGGATGTAGAATAGGATTTAAGTGATACCTTAGCAAGAAAAACACAGAAAATCAAGGAATAGATGGTGGCGATTCGTGGTGGCAGTTTGTGTTAGTGTGTGTGTGTGTGTGTATGTTTTTAGGTTTGACCGAATTTTAAAGGTTTGACCAAAAGATCAAACCGCTGCCTATTTATACTCCTTAGTTTTAGATTTGGCAAATATGATCCTTGGGCTTTCTAACTTCTTTTATTTCTTTGTTTAAGCACTTCTAAAGTTAAAACAAGTTTAGGAAATGAATGGCATCTTTAGTCCTTTGTAGTTATTATATATTAGAAAACAAATAAGCAATTACAAATAAGTCCCCTTTTTATACTTTATAACAATTGACAAGTTAGGCCATTTGAGTTAAAATTAATTAACTCCCCTTCAAGTTCTAACCCCTTTTAAATACAAAAACCTTTTCCGTTAGATGTGTGATGTTTTTGGAAATCCGTTTGATGAGATAAATTTTGAAATCACTCTCCCCCTCAAACAATGACCCCCATATTCTATTTAAAGAGTTGTAGTCATTGTTTGAGTTGAAAAATTTATTGTAAAAGCAAAAAATGATTAATTTTCAACAACACTTTGTCCACCGTGATTAACACAAATAATTTTGAAGAATCAATTAAGAAGAAAATTATCTGGTTAAAAAGAAGACTTCTCTTCTTGAAGTAGAAATAATGCACCAAAACGTACATTATTCCTATGATGCATGTATATAAAGTAATCCATGCCCAGAAAAAATTAATTACCCGTTTTTAGGAACAGCTGTCTTTTTGACGACATGCTTTCCTCATATTGAAAAGCGGGTTGCAGCTCGAAATAACTACAAGCCATAAAGACATGTTTAAAAGGTTTGAACTTTTGTTCGAACTTTATTTAAAGACCCGTGTCATTATTGAACGACATTTCTAGGTCCGTAAGTATTGTCGATTTTCAGAAGACATGTCTTGAAAAATATTTTTGATATTTTCTATTTTCTGATTTTTATGGTTTTTATAGGTTTTATATTTTTGTATTTTTTTTGTTTTTAAATATATACTTAGGATACATGAAGAATCATCCCTTACTCATCCTCCCCTTCTTGAAGATGTTTAAGGGTTTTCGAAGCCATACTCTTCATTCCAAGTCGCGAGAGTAGAAAATTGAACCGCTCTCTTGGTAATGCCTTTGTGAATATGTCCACAAGTTGGTAATTCATCGTCACAAAGTATAGTTCAACCATGCCATTCTCGACTTGCTCTCTTATGAAATGGTGACGTATGTCGATGTGCTTTGACCGGGAGTGTTGGACATTGTTGCAGCAGAGAGCGATAGCGCTTTTGTTATCACAGTACAAAGGTATATTATTCAATGTAAAGCCGTAGTCCGTTAGCTATGATCTCATCCAAAGTATCTAAGCACAGCATCCAGACATGGCAATGTATTCAGCCTCTATGGTTGAGATAGCAGTGCTTTTTTGTTTTTTTGATGACCAGCTCACTAATTTGTCTCTAAGAAACTGAGCACTTCCCGACGTACTTCTCTTTGTATCTTAACAACCTACATGGTCAGCGTCTGCATAGGTCGTTAGTACCATAGTGGTGTCCTTTGGATACCAAAGACCCCAGTTAATGGTGCCTTGAAGGTACCAAAAGACCCTCTTAATTGCTTCAAGGTGCTTTTTGGTAGGCTTGGCCTGATATATAGCACACATGCACACGGCGAATACAAGGTCTGACCTACTGGCAGTGAGGTACATTAATGAGCTGACCATACCTCGAAACCGAGTCTGGTCAACTGGAATCCCTAAGGGGTCCTCATCCAGTTTAGATCTATCAACCATTGGTATATCTACAGGGTCAGACGTATCCATTCCATATTTAGTTTAAAT
The DNA here is from genome assembly GCA_026074375.1 of Tanacetum coccineum. Lineage (NCBI taxonomy): Eukaryota > Viridiplantae > Streptophyta > Magnoliopsida > Asterales > Asteraceae > Tanacetum > Tanacetum coccineum. The sequence continues at coordinate 38,964 of BQNB010020199.1, read as the reverse complement.
TTTGAGAGCATATTTTGATTGATTAATGAAGATGCCTCTGGGACTTTGAGAAACTTGTAATCCTAAGAAAAATGATATTTGCCCCATCATTATCATCTAAAATTTTGAACTCATCTCTTTGGAAAATATGTCACAAGCTTTAGGATCAGTCGAGGCAAACATAATATCATCTATGTAAATTTAAACAAGAAGAATATGTTTGCCTGTTTTCTGGGTGAATAACATAGGATCCACTACACCCTTGGAGAACTTGTTATCTAGAAGAAACCTTGATAAGGTGTTATACCACGCCTGTGGAGCCTGCTTTAGACCATAAAGAGCCTTCTTTAGACGATAGACGTGTGTTGGGTGATCTGGGTCAACAAAGCCCTCAGGTTGATTAAAGTAGACTTCTTCTTTCAGCTCGCCATTCAGGAATGCAGTCTTGACATCCATCTGGTAGATGATCATGTTTTTGCTGGCGACATTTGTAATGAAGATTCTAATAGCCTCTATCCATGCAACCGGTGCAAATGATTCCTCAAAATCGATGCCCTCCTCTTGGCGATATCCCTTCGCTACTAACCGTGCCTTGTTCTTCAGAATATCACCATACTTATCAAGCTTTACTTTGTATATCCACTTGAGAGCGATTATCATTACACAGTCTGGTTTTGGAACTAATTCCCATACTTAAAGCTGATCAAATTCGTGAATTTCTTCTTGAATAGCTTCAAACCAGCAAGCTTCATCCATGACAGTCTTGACATTCTTGGGTTTGACTTTTAAAAGTACAGAAGTGTACAAACACCACAAGGCATCGGTAGCTAACTATTTTCTGGTGGATACTGGACGAGAAGGATTACCGATTACATTATCCATTGGGTGATCCTTGGACCATTTTTCGAAATGATTATGTGGTTAAATAACTTGAGTGGATTCGGCTGAACTAACATCCCCTGATGAGGATTCTTCAGAACTAGGTTCTGGAGCAAAGACGTTTACAAAGGGATTGTCTTTAGCTTGAGCAAAAGGATTGTCTTTGATAGTGGGTCCAGCTGCAACACCTTGATGTGAGATCAAGGTTGTACTATGGAGGATGACGGTGAATGACTTGCTGACGGTGCATCTTGATCAGTGGTTGTAAAAGAAGGTAACCGACTGAAACAACTGGAACTTGAACTACAAGAGTAGGAGGTACCAGTCTTTCAACACTTGGGGGTTCTAAGTATTCATCGAACATCAGTTAGAACAAAATCTCTAAATCTTTATTAGTAGGTGGTACATAAGGAGCTGTAGGGACCGAATTTGGTACGAGCCCTAAACTGATTTGTCCAGACATTTACAAAATAGGCTCGGGTCCTGTATGATTGTTGCCTCAGGTGCACATTTTCTCAGTTAGCTTCTACAAGACATGCTTATTGTATCTTAGCTAGGGTTCATCGTTGATCTCACACCAACTCACCAAAGCCAGTCGAAATAATAATAATAATGATTGATCCTAGACCAATACTAATCATTATTACCAGATGCAATTAATAGCTTATGAACAAAAATCAAATCAAGTAGAGACATATATGATCAAACCACATCTTTTTTAGAATTAGGGTTTGCTGGAAAACCCTAATGTCAACACATCAGATCTTGTGGCCTTCAAAAACACCATAAACAAGCAACACGTCACATCAAAACCTTATAGATCCTAGATATCAAGAGCAACCCGCTTTAATACCAACTGTTGAAACCTAATTGTAGGCTTCATAGATCGTTTTGCCCATCTAGGATATAATAACATTGAATGATATAAAGTACATCAGAATAACAAATAAGAACCTCAATGTTATCACAAGGTTTTCTTTATTCATACTAATAAACTATAAACTATTCGACTTTAATCAGTCGACTATGCTATCTAGATAACTAACTATTACACAAACTAATAAGCTAACTATTAGACTCTCATTGGAGAGATCTAACTATGATGGATGATAAAACTATTCACCCTACCTCTCTTTATATACTAGAGAGGCTAGGGTTTACAAGAAAACCTAGCTTTGATAAGAAGCTAACTTAATATTACACATTAAGTCCTTGTTGTTTCATCTTTCTTCTTTTCTTCATATGTGGTTTTGTAATCATCAAATCTCAAATCCTAACATTTTGCCTAGTTGACAAGCAGAGCAAAGATGGTCTTTATTAAACTTCAACCTTGTTAGGCCTCTTACCAGATATTTTCGTGTAAGATCATTGATGGTACCGAAGTTCAAATGGTTTAACCGATGATGCCACAACCATGATTTGTTCTTGGAGGCTTTAGATAATAAGCAGATTAGGGAGGACTTCATCATGTCTTCAACAGAGATAGTATACAGATTTGAGCCACGAGAACCTTTAAGTAAATCCACACCATTTTTATTTCTAACATAACACATATGTTTTTTGAATGCAACTTCAAGATCTGAATCACAAAATTTCCCTACAGAAAAGAGATTGTATCTAAGTCCTTCCACATAATATACCCTAGAGATCATACTTTCACCAATCACGTAATCTCTATAACCCATAATAGCACCAAAATGATCATTCCCTGAATCTTACTATCTTGATGAACTTTTTCATGAAATTCCTGAGCCGTGAGTGATTCCCCGTCATATGTTTTGAGCAGTCTGAATCCAAATACCAAAGTACGATATGTCTGACCTGTATTTGAAAACAGACGAAAATGAAGAGTTTGGTATGATGGCTCCCTAATTTTTTTTGGGTCCTGTTGGTTAGCAGAAACAGTAGTATATTACAAAGAATCATCAATTGACTGTGTCTCAGTTGTAGTGGGAATGCCATTGGAAAGTGCCTTTTCCTGTTTGTTTTTACGTTTGTATCTAGTTAATGGTTTCTGAGAAGTGTTATTAAATCTCTCAGTGATTACAAATTTACTAGAACTAATGTGTTCAGGTTGCATTAGGGGAACTACTTTGGATTTAGTAAACCTAGTTAAAGGGCATTGTTCTCCTAAAGGGAATTTCCTTCTAGTGGGCTTCCACTGATAACCAACATTAGCAAATAGTTTTTTTCTAAACTTGATTAACTGTGCTCGAAACATTTTTAACAGTGGGGGCATTTATAGACTTCAAATAAATCATAACACACTTATCATGATTAGCAGAAATTAAGCATTTGTTACATGTCTTGCACACAAAATTAGAATTTGAATTAATTACAGTACGCGTAGAGCTAATACTAGAATCAACATGATTCTTTTGTTTCAACATAGACTTATTGTTCCTAGGGTGAGCTTCTACTTTCTTCTTGTTGTCACTTTTAGCTGGCAAGATCCTATTGTTCTTTGTATTGCTCCTAAGCTTTGACCCGCTAGCTTCAGTGAAACTGTTTACTCCTGTAGAAGGAATCATAGGCACATTAGTCTTTTATACTTTCTGTTGCTCAACATGTGTTTGTGTGTTATTATTTAAAGTAACGCATGGTTCCTTAAAAGTAACTTGCTTTTTCCTATTTAAAGGGGGTAGTAGCAGCCTTTTTATCTCTCTTATTGGATTCTTTAGGACAAATGCCAATCACATATTCTAACAATTCCTGAGATCTCTTAGTGTAAAAGCAGGCATTTTCAAGCACATTATCTAATGGTTTTTCAATTCTAGCCTCTTCTACAAGCTCACGAACTGTTTCTACACTTTCCTTAAGATGCTTGAGATACTCTAGATGAACTCCTCTATTGTTCCTATTGCGAGGGGGGATTGGTTTAACATCAATTGCATACATACCAGGGGCAACCACTTTTGATTTTACAGTAGGCATAGTGACGCATTGCATCTTTCCTTTTAGTTGGGCCTCTAGTTTCTCATTTTCAGTTAACAAGGAAGTTGTCTTTTCAATAGTTTTAACACGCGTTATCTTAATAGAATCATACAGTTTCTTGTAATGCTGCTTAACTTTTTCATTCTCTGCCCTAAAAAGCTCATTTTTTTCTTGAAGAGCAGTAACTTTTTTTGTTAATTCTTTGTTCTAAAAATCTAAGGCCTTAATATCAAGAATATGATATGCCTCACTACGTCTCTCATTCATTTGAGAGATTTGCTCCTTCAACTTTCTAATCGCACTGTCCTTTCCTTGAAGGGAAGCTTTCATTTTGTTGATTTTAAAAACTGTGTCAAATTCAGGAGTATCCTGAGATGGTTGTGATTTGTTGTTTCCAAAATGTTCTTTAAGATTTTGATACTTTAATTGCAAATTTAGGTGATCTATCTCAAGATTGGAAAAACATTTTATCATCTCACTATGATCATCTTTTTGAATCTTATGTTTTAATTTATAAAGCTCAGCTTCAAGTTCCAGACAACGTGCTTGTTCTATAGTGTAAGCATCATGCATTTAAGAACATTTAGATACAATATTCTCATCATTCATGACACTACCCAACACTTTATTAGACAACCATTTAGCAATCAGATTATCATTTTGAATGAGAAGATTTTTCCTCTCAATGTCTACACATTGCTTGTCCATAACATTTTGTTCAACCTCAGCTTCCATTTGTTCAAAAATTTATTTCATTTCTTTAACTTCTTTGACGAGAGTCGTTTGGATTCCCTAAAAATGTTCTTTAAGCGTTTTGAAAAATGGAATTACCTCAGTAAGGTAACATTCCTTTGTTTGTTCGAAACCCCTTTCCCCTTCTGTGAGACCACATGGTGTAATTATCTTTTTACAAGTTTTATCAAATTCCACAAAAAGTTGTGTGAGTGTATAAATATTAATTTTTACTTGACTTTTTGTTAGAAGAACTCTGGGGACAAGCTTTGCAGATGTATTGGGTGGATACACCATTATTTTGGACATGGGTTTCAGGGTTAAATCTTTGATCTCTAAGGACCAAAATATCTGTTCTGGGGTCAATTGTCTCTGTGGTGTAAAGGTAGCAAGATAATTCTCTTTTGAGTAATCAGGGGGTGCAATCTTAATCTTACTATCAACCACAAAGTGCTTTTCATTTTCTTAAGCATTCCAATTCTAGTTTTCTCAGCTATCTCAATAGTATCCTCTGAGTCATGCACAACAGCGGGGGCATGTGTGGTCTTGACTAATTCATGACCATTATAGAGAGCATGTTGAACTTGCTTTGCTTTTGTGAGATATACGGGATTTTTGTAGCCTATTGATACCTTTTTCTTTTCATCATAAAAAGGTTTTGGTTTACACAACATATGTATTGTTTGAAGAGACTAATCTTGTTTGTATAATTTATCTTCAACCTTTTCTTTTAATTGTTTCATGTCAAGAAATTCTTCAATGTACTTATTTTCTTTCTGTTTAAAATCCTGTTTCAACGTTGTGACCTCTTCTTTTATTAACTTGTTATGGTTAATGTTAGAATTAAGTTGCATTTTAACAGAATGAAGATCATTTTTCAACAATTCTTCCTGAACATTACGGTCTCGAATAATTATTCTCATTTGTTCTTCAATCTTTTGTTCTCATTCAGTTAATTCAAACCTTGCCCTTTTTTCATAGAGTTGGACTTGTTCCTTATATCTCGCAAGTTCAGCAGTTAATGATTCATTAACTACTTTGTTCTTCTCATTTGCAGAGATACATTGGGCAGACTGTTCATGCATATCATTTATTATCATCATTAAAGCATCATTTGGCACAAAAGATACACTACTTTGTACAACTTGCACTGCGTTGTCCTTCACATACTGCTCATACGAAATAATATTACTATCACTCGTATATTCAGCATCTGAGTCAACAACGTAGTTTGGTTGTACATCGTTTTGCATCTCGTGTACTTCATGATACTCACCAACACTATCTACATAGTTATCATGATCTTGTACATCAGATAGAATGTCCGAATTGTATGATGTACCAGCTTCATCATAGATTGGGTCAGCTAATGATAGGTTTGCCATGAACATGGTATGTGCAGTAGGAGCCTCATCAACATCAGAATCAAAAGCATCACATTGATTAGCTTGAAAGATTTTGTCCTCGTTGAGTGCTAAATCTTGTACTGGTGCCTCATCTACTTCATCATCAAACGTGTTAGTCTGTCCACCTGTAATAAACAATAACTGATCTTCATCCAAAACTGCTCCATTCTCTTGAGCTTGCATCAACAACATCTTGTCCTTGAAGTATTCTAAATTCTATGATCGCTTTGGTTGAGTGCAGTTTCTTGTTATGTGCCCTATTTCATTGGAGTTATAACACTTAATCTGCCTTGCTTGACCAGGATCTGCATTGCCCACCCTGTTATGAACTCCCCCATTCCCAGCTGTAACTGCTCCCCTAGCATAATTCCCCTGACCTCTATTTTGTCTACCCTGAACATTCTGAACTACAACCCTGCCATTTTCAAATGTAGCTTGGTTCCTTGTGTTAGATGAAGTTCAGAGTTGATTGTTGGTTTCAGGAAGGTGTGTTTTGTAGCATTGGGCGAGTAGGGAAACTGTTCTGGTTAATGTTTCATTCAAGTCATCAGTTTAGGTAAAACCTGAATCAATGTGGGTGTTATCAGCAAATTATGGTTGATGGTTAACTGGTGGGACATATGTAGATTGTAGGATAGTTGATGATTGTGTAGGATACTGTTGAGGTGAAACATTTGCTACAAGGGCAAGAGGATTAATAGCATGTTGATTGTATCTTTCCAACATCATCCTGTTCTCATTAGCATGTACCTCGTGTTGCTTCAAGTAAGCATACAGCTGATCATAGTTAGATGTTTTCATTCCTCGATTTAGTTTGACTGCAGTCATAAATCTACCCCATTCAGGCAACATGTTGTTCACAAACTCAGAGTTAACCTGTATTTTGGGCAAAGTCATCATGATGTTTCGCATGTCGTTAATGAGCTTTGTAAACCTGACATAGTATTCCTGAATGGTTTCTCTTTTGTTCTGACAGAAGTGTTCAAAGTTATCGTATAGCTGTGATTCACGTTCATCTTTTGTTAGTTCAGAACCTTCCAAGAGCATCTTCACATTATCCCAAATGTCTTTAGCATCAGTGTAGTGATTGATGAGTGTGTAGATGTCTTTTGGTAAACCTTGAAGTAGAATATTCGTTGCACAAATGTCAGCTTTAAACCTCTCCTTTTCTTCTGGTGTAAGGTTTGCAAAGTCTCTATCCTGTTCTGGTCCTAGATGAAGTGCACCTTCAGCAAGTGTTTCTCTAAACTTTCCCATCTTAAATGGACCTTCATCAATCAATTTAAGTATGTTTACCCCATTATCTTTTCCCAGATAGTACAAACGAATACGTTATGGCCAAGACTCAAAGTCAGTCCTATCGAGCATTGGTGGGCGGGTATCAGAACCGGCACATTAGATATCTTCAGAAAGATTAGCCATCAAATTTGATTGTGAAATGATATGAGTTGATTGTTCAATGATTAGTGAGTGTATGTTAAAAGTGGTGAAGTTAAGTTAAAGTGTTTTGTTGTTTTGGGTTTGTTAAGTCTTAAGTTTAAAAGTAAGAAAATTGTCCAAGTGTCCAAACAGTGTCTCAAACCGCTGCCTAAGAGGTCAAACCGCTACCTAGACAAACCACTATTAAGAAGAAAAAATTAACCCAAACCGCTACTAGCAAACCACTATGAAGAAATCAAATCCAAACCGCTGCCTAGAAATCAAACCGCCAGAGGTTCATTTAGTAAACCGTTGTAAGTTATAAATCTTCAAAACCTGCAAACAAACCGCTACGATAAACCGCTATCAAGTACTAATTCCTAAACCGATACAAAGACTAAATACCAAACCGCCGCCAAGAAATCAAACTGGTAGAGGTTTGTTTCCTAAATCGCCTTGAGAAAAAAAATCTTCAAAACCTGTAAACTACTGTTAGTAAACCGCTACCTACTAAATGCCAAACTGTTGTCCCAAACCGCTGTCAAGTAAGACAAACTTCTATGCTAATAGGACAAACCGCTGACACAATACGATCTGACAAACCGCCAGTACAATACTTGATATGCCAAACTGCTGCGATAAACAAGGAACAATATACCAAATCGCAGCGAAGAAAAACGTACCTTTTCACTTAAAAACACCAAAAAATCACCCTTTTAAACGTTTTTGCTTAGATTCTTTTGCACAACTAAGTACTAGAAGACTATAAGAACTAGAAATACCTAAACTTTAACATTACAAACATCAAAATCTAGGAAAAATTGAAGAACAAGCCAAGAACTTAGAAAAGTATAAATATTGATCTAAACCAAGCAAGAAAATGCACATACACATGATCTAATCATCCCATGAACTCTGATACCAATTGTAGGATATTGGATATCATAACACAATGAGAGGATTTGGGTTGAGCCGATTTCTAGAGAGAGAAATACTAGAGAGAAACTTTTTAGTGAGAGAAAATAGAATGTTTGTATTGAGAAATGACTAACCACCTCTTCCATGTCATGGAAGAGGCTTATATAGTAATTACAAAACCAACCCTTTGGCCTTGGTATAGGATTACACGTGTGGGTTTATACCCGGTCTATTACCGTATGTTATACATTAAACATTAAACTACGAGCTACGATAAACTGTAAAATACACAGGGTGACCGAATCTTTTTCTTATATTTAACATAAACCATTTACAGATTTGGATTTATAAGCTTAGGAAATTGGGTAAATTCAGAATTTTGAAATAAACATGTTGTTTTTGACTTAAAAAGTATGTGTGTGCACTTTTAGTAGGACTTATAAGAAATAAAAATAAATACATGTTTTGGGCTTTATTAATTCAGTCTTAGTCATTACATTTTGGGTAATTCATATTTCTAAAACCTTAAGTACAATGCCATACTTTTTACAAAAAATATTTTATAAATCTTACTTATTTTCATGTGTTGCATATTACTTTATTTTCTAACATCGCATCATTATTTCTAGGTTGTTCCTAGGATTTCTCATTTCTTCTTGATGCAGTTTACGTTAATCCATATCATATCGCTATCAAGGTGCGTTCATAGCCCCTTTTCTTTTTACTAGTTTTACAAACTCCACGGGGGAGATACATGCTACTTTACTCATTTTTACGTTTGGACGCAAGTACTAAAAGTGTGTGCTATGCCTGCATATTATTGCCTAAGTACCACACTGCCATTTAAGTCTCCTTTATCATGAGCCGTTAATTGCTATTATAGTGAACGCGAGTGTTGTGAATAGATCTATTAGGACTGACAATCCCCGCCTGGGTACACAACAACTAATACCAACCAATGGATGCATTTAACATTTGAAATAATAATACTTGGGTGTTGGGCAGAACACCCTACCTTTTGATGGCGCACAAACTTGATTGGGGTTTGCATACTATTAAGGTTTAGTGTCATGAGCTTAAGGCAATAATAACTGTTTTTTGACTTATTAATGTGATTCATTTGTCTACTATTACTTGAAATCTTGCGGTCCACTGCTTACTTATAAAACCTATGAATTCACTCAACATTATTTGTTGACATTTTTTCGCATGTTTATCTCAGGTCTTTCAGGTATTTTGCTCGGAGGGAAGCCGCACGGATATGTACTTTAGAGATTCTACATTTTATACATTCGATAAAACTCCTTTTAAAAACACTATGTTTCGTAAAGACTTTCTCTTATTTACATTCAAAGAAAAACTTTATCTAAACCTTATGACATGTTTGAAAACTTTGTGTTTTATTAAAACTGTTGAGACCTATTTGTAAACTATGATGTTTTAATGTATCGAATGTGAAACATTTTTAAATGTATTTTAAAACATCCCAATTTGAGGTCGTTTTATGTGATTTGTACTTCTTATGCCTTGAAGTCTCACCCCCGGTTATCTTTCCGCTGCTGTCTAATTTTGGGGGTGTGACAATCTATGCAAAAACCTTGTTGGACAGACAAAGAACTACATTTCATTCATGAAGGCAAATTAGGATTCATCTGCTACATCTCCATAGACAAAGCCAACTTTAACATCCATGAGAGGCATCATTCTATACCCCTATGACCCAACCATCTCTATAACTCCCTTTCTCAAATCACAATTTCCATATATCATATATAAAAGCCATAACAAACACCCCTTAATCACTCTTTTTTATCTAATTCGTTACAACATTCCATTTTGTAGCCACTTTGCACACTTGAATAGGCTTTATTACATTCAAACTTTGTAGTTGAAGTCAAATACTTTCAATAATCCTCTGTAACACATTCTATGCAATCATATTCTCATTAGCAAAAATTTTGGCATTTCTTTCCTTCCATATGTAATACACTACAGTGGCTAATATCAGTCTTCTAAGCACACTTCTAATGGCATTGTTGCATGGATAAGTTGTTGTCTTTTCAATGATTTTATTCCAATCCTTAGGGATGTCTCCCATATCCAGTTTCCCTTTTATCTTATCCCATATCTTGTTAGAAAAATCACACTTGAAAAATAAGTGATCATGTGAATCCGACTCTTTATTGCATAGTGGACATGGAAGAATACTTGAACTCTGATGCGGCGGGTTACAACACCTAAGTTTTACAACAATCATAGGCAGAGTACCTAACCGTTGTAGTGTAGTATAGGAAAGACTCGGGGAGTTAACCGCTCTCTAGGAGAACAATGAGGTAGTCTCGAAATGTATGTCACAAAGGTATACGGTTTGGGGGAAGAATAATTTTGTATCTTTATATTTTTTTAGAAAGCAAGTAAATCAATATGTTTAGAGAGAGGTTTTAAATAATCTAATTATCTAATCATAAATGCAAAAAAAGTAAAGTGGTGGGAATTCTATAGGTAAACAAACATGTTTACTTAGTCATGTATTACTCCCTAGTTACTCTACCTAATTTATTGCATTGTCACTCCCTTGCTAGTATAATATGAAGTATTCCCTAATTCAATTGAATGTTGGATGATGCGGTTGTCGTTAGACTTCAACAAGAAGTTTTACAACTCCCTAGGCAGAGTACCTAATCGTTGTAGCATAGTATAGGCAAGACTCGGAGGTTGTTATCGTTCTCTAGGGGAATAGGTTGGGAAGGCTCGAACAGGGCTTAGCCGTGATCTACGAAATTGAAAGGAGATTATTTTTGTATTTTTATATTTTATAGAAAGCAGGTAAAATCAATAGTTTGGGAGGTTGGTTGATTACCTAATTAATTAAACTAAATATAATCTATACTACTCGTGATAACTTTATAATAAGATAATGTATTTACTTAATCATGCATTACTCATAGATTGCTTCTCTTAATCTTGTTGCCTTGTCACACTCGTGATGATCTTTGTAAGTATTTCCTAAGTCATGAATGAATTACACGAACCCGCCATCTATTTAATATTCCGTTAAGATAACACACAAGTAAGGTAGTATGAAGACTATTACAAGGCCCCTAAGAGTATATTAAATGCAATTGAAATATCTTAAGAGGGATCAACCATATTAAGGGTAAGGCAGTATGAAGACTGTTACCATATGGTATCCTTTCTACACATCTCGTGTTGGGATCTTTTAAGCTCAAGTTTGATTAGAACTTTATATCTAGGATTAACAATAACAAAGATAAACAACTTGAATAGCAGAATTAAACAAGAACAATGTTATTGTTAAACAAGGTTTTATTATTCAAACGTTTCCACCAAGCCTCAAATCTATATGATTAGTATAGATCATGTTACCACCTGTAACAGGGATCAAGTTACCTTGATCTTGAGGCTAAACCACACAAACTAGCTAGACGTCTACATTGTGTCTTGTATACACACACACACACTTTTCTGGATACATAAAACTATGTCTATGAAACTCTTTATATAGAGAGTTTAAGACTTACAAAGGAAGTTAACATAAAGATATAAACAAGTAAATCTTTTAAACATTAAGAAATATCTTCTGTTATCTTTATCTTCTTAAGGAGATCTTCCAAATCTTCATCTTTTGATATCTTTTGACCAAATCTTCCATAACTCTCCACCGGCTTGTAAAATTCCAATCTTGACGATTTAGTCCTTATGTTTCATTACTTGTTTCTTTTGTCTCATCAAATCTATAATTCCCAACAATCTTCCCCTATTTGATGATGACAAAACAAACATGTTCTTGTATGAACTTCATCATAAAGCCTTTAATCAAAGCTTTCCCTGAAGTTGAGATGTAATTATCTCCCTAAATAAAACAAAATCTTCTCCTTAATTAGATTTCATTTATACCATGCCACACCAAGGATCTACAAGTTGCAACCTGTTAATATTTCTTCCCCTTTTTGTCATAATCCAATAGGGGACATATGAATACAAGCAACTTTGATCTTTGACCACTACAAACCAATATCATACTTCTAATCCAAGCCTTCTAACTCCTCAAACCCACCATTAAGCACAATAAGAAAAATGAAGTTGAGTAGTAAAAACTCACACTAGCAGTAGTAATAATGACTAGCAGTAGTAAAAACCTTCACCTCAATGACGCATGTAAATGGTTAAACATTTTAACAATAAGTTTCCCCTGAAACCCATATATTAACCATTTCTTGAATCTTCAATTCCGTAGGCTCTATGTAATGATTATTGATGAAGAAAACTAAGTATGAACTTGATATAGAAGTAGAACAACCTAAACTTGTGTCTTATATCTTGTACTATCTACGTGACTCCAAACTTATAAATAAATCTATGAAATATAAGTAGATCGCAACCTCTGGACAAAATCCTCATCTTCTATGAGACACCAGACCAAAGTGATATCAAATGTAAGCATTGAGCACAATAAGAGAAATCACACACCTTTGCTAGATTTTGACAAGTCTTCATCACAACATTGAAAACACAAACAAGTTACGTCCAAATGTTGTAAGCCATTTGAGATATGATAAGAACATGTACCCAAGTAATTCTACGTCATCGTCAAATAAGTAATAAACAATTATCTTCGTAATCAATTCTTCTAATAAATACGAGCCTTTAAACATTTAAACCAAATTCAATATGTTAGCTTCCCCTTAAACCAATCAGTAGTAACCAACAGTAGAAAACATCTTCTATTGGCAGTATTAAACATACGAGCAACACAAATCTTGGTTTAAGTCTAACAGTAGTAACTGTTAACCCTAGCAGTATTAACTTCCTTGTTTGCTTTGGCAGCAAAAACGCATAACTGACAGCACTAACTTATCATTGGCAGCACTAATATATCAACAAGCAGCACTAACCAAAGACAACAACATTAACATATCGGGCAGCACTAAATTACCTCAATCAACATATATGGAAGTTATTAATGGAATAAAACATAATCCCTAAAAATTAAGGTTTTCATATTAGAGCAAATCTCATTCTCAAACTCACGAATCATAACCATACTTACTGAGATAACTTCCATAGCTGTGAACAAACGCATATGCTGTATCTACCTCTATCCATAAACTAAACACAATACATCTTTCATACCAACAGCAGATACAAACATATACATACAAACCTGCTGTATACCAGTATTATATGAACCCACTCAGCATCCAATCCATCCAAAAACAAATACCATAACTGTTGTACACGAACACAAATACAAAGCAGTCCATAACCATAGTCCAATCACCATCTTGAACTTGCTGCATTAACATCCCAAGTTGCTATTAAGGATACCTTTTTTTTTATCCAGACGACACTTTTAATTGTCACAAAGCTGTCACTTTGTGTCATCTTTGGCAGCATTAATAACGAGGAAGCTTGTAAATAAAACATAGCACAATAACGTCTTTAAGCAAGCAGTAGTACTGACAGTATGAACATGTAACGAGTAGCACTTACTTTCTTTTGAATATTCCTTGACAGTAGTAAGCGTCTGGCAGTATAAACACTTGGCATTAGTAATACGAACCTTATTCCTTCATAAATTCGCCAATGAAACACCTTGTGATCCTAGATCATAAGCCCTTAGGCTCTGATACCACCTGTTGGGATCTTTTAAGCTCAAGTTTGATTAGAACTTTATATCTAGGATTAACAATAACAAAGACAAACAACTTGAATAGCGGAATTAAACAAGAACAATGTTATTATTAAACAAGGTTTTATTATTCAAATGTTTCCACCAAGCCTTAAATCTATATGATCAGTATAGATCGTGTTACCACCTGTAACAGGGATCAACTTACCTTAATCTTGAGGCTAAACCACACAAACTAGCTAGACGTCTACATTGTGTCTTGTGTACATACACACACTTTTCTGGATACATAAAACTATGTCAATGAAACTCTTTATATAGAGAGTTCAAGACTTACAAAGGAAGTTAACATAAAGATATAAACAAGTAAATCTTTTAAACATTAAGAAATATCTTCGGTTGTCTTTATCTTCTTAAGGAGATCTTCCAAATCTTCATCTTTTGATATCTTTTGACCAAATCTTCTATAATTCTCCACCAGATTGTAGAATTCCAATCTTGATGATTTAGTCCTTATGTTTCATTACTTGTTTCTTTTGTCTCATCAAATCTATAATTCCCAACATCTTCCCCTATTTGATGATGACAAAACAAACATGTTCTTGTACGAACTTCATCATAAAGCCTTAATAAAATCAAAGCTTCCCCTGAAGTTGAGATCATGGATCTCCAATATGAAAGACGAACAACCAAGTCCTTCAACACACATCTCTTTTTTCTGCTTAATGCTTCAATTTAGTTTTTAAATTCTACCTAGCTTGATGTAACTTTTCAATAATTATTAGCAGTAACTTGAAACGATTTCACTTAAAGTCATTATTCCCTCCCGGCATTAATGTCGTTTAGCAAAAAACTTGCAGATCTAAGATCTTGAAACCTCTGGGTTATCATATTCATTGAATGCAACCATCTTTAAATCGCTAATATCTACCATCCAAAAAAAAAAATGATATCAGACGCTTATAGCTAAATCTATGATGGAATCTGATATTTACGTTACTTCGTAAAGGACATACCAAGATGGCGTAAACCGGTAACAACCATGTTTATAAAGTGGGGTAGTCAATTGAATCTTGACAGAGCTCATATCAGAAATGTAAAACGGTAAGTCGAGACATATTCATTATAGACGGTGATTGGTGCGACAACTACTCTCAAATAAAGTTATCGCGATTGACTACGTAAACTCAATGGATAACATCGCGGATCCGCTTTCAGAAAACTTAAGAAGAGAGTTAGTTAGAGAGTCTTCTAAAGAAATGTGACTAAAGCCCATAAAGGAATGAGTTTCTATGAAGGAAAACCTAACCTAGTTGACTGGAGATCTCAAGATATGGGTTCAATAGGATAACCTAATCATAGAAATGTAGGGGAAGTTACGTCAATATGGAGTGTTAATTAAAATTGTAACATCCTAGTCCATTCTTATAATAAATGTGACTTGTTGAGGTTAAACATATGGATTTGATGATTCATGATGAAATCACAAACCATAATGATTCAAGATGAAATCGCAAAACATATGTTTTTAATGATTTAGTATGAAATCACCTATGTGAGAGAGAAGTAGGGTCGCTTCGAAGGGAACTGTAGGGGGCACAATTCCTAAGAGCTCTTGCAGAACTAAGCTAGTGCTCATGACCATAACGGGCACGACTATGAGAACTTGACATGGTCAGGGAGAGTCATGTGTGAGTGTGTATTGTCGTCAACGTAAATAGAGGCTGAGTTCAAGGACATCGCGTCTACTCAGATCTTGGAGGCTAAGTGCATCTCATAAGGGAAGGTTCAAAGGGTTACACCTACCTATCCTATGCAGGACTCAACCATAGAAATTTCATCGAAACTTTAGTGTGTTTTCAACCGATTTCTATTCATGTGGGGGATTGTTGGAAAAATAGTTTGGCAAAATATGTTTTTGCAAACTTTGGATATTATTTAATATATGTATATGTTATATATATTTATATTAGCTTGTCGTTTTGCGTTCTCCTTGAAGAGAGCTTCGCAACGAGCTAAAGTATGTCCAAAATGGAGTTAATATGAATGAGATATCGTGTCTCAAAGTGAGACACGTGAAACACAAAATCTGAGAAAATAGAAGTATCCCATATCGCCTAAAATGTGAAGTGGGAAGGTGTGATTCGGGTTCTTTCCAGTTTTCTGTAAATCTATTTTAGGAATAGATTTAAACTTATTAAATAAGTTTGTACATAATATTTTGTGTCACTAAATGATAAGCAAGTCTATTTTCTTAATAAAAGATTTGTCTTGTTGATGAAAAATATTTATTTTGGAAAACAAGACAACGTTTTCACTATAAATAGAGGCCTAGTCTTATTTGTTTTAGACACATCCAAAAACGCAGCTCTTCTGCATACGATTTCCAGAAAGCCTTTCGTTCAGAATCATACGACTACTTCCGTGATATTTCAGGCAAGTTTGTCAGGTCCGGCTGTACAACAGCTTTAAACGTTGTACCGTAGGAGACAGACGGCGAATCTGTTTTAAGGGAACCGTGTCCAACACGTGCCTCGTTCCATGGCCTTTTACTACTTTTTTATTTATTGTTCATAGTGTCTGTCTTCTGCTTCTACCTCATTCTGTCTATTTTATTTTCTGTTATTTATTTTTTTATAATTATTTATTAATTGTAATAAGATTTTATTCTAATAAAAGTGTACATGTTTCCCTACACTTATTAATTAAACAAACGGTATAATAGAGATGGATAATGCATGCTTAATTGATAATTTCATCTTTTATCTCAAATGGTTGTTTTCGCTCATGGTGCATGTGCTCCATCTTCTTCGGCTAGATGATTAGGTTATTTTTATTTTTTTATTTGCATTTATATGTACATTTTGATTTATTGATGAATAGGTTGATTTGGGTTATTTTTATCTCAAATGGGGAAAATATTACGGAGTAAAAAGATAGCTAAAATGATACGTTGAAAGTCATCCCAAGTATAGCCTATGTTAGGTTTTTTTCAAAGTGTTATACTGATTTTTATAAAATACTTTATGTAATTATATTTAACACGCGAATATGAATATTTAAAAAATTAAGGATGCAGAAAAATGTTTGTGACCCGTCCTGCCTGTTTGCTCACCCCCTAAATTATCAGTATACTCTTTAGTGTTTATCGTTTTTCTGGTTTTGTAGATTAAATTCATTGTCGATGGTGTTTGGAGAGTTGATCCTCTACTCCTAATTGTCAATTACGACGGGTACGAGAATAATCTTCTTATCATATATGAATGATGAATGCACATATGACCAATGACAATTAAACGGCTAAAACAAATGCAATGGCACAAGAGTAGATGACTCAGCATCAACAACTAGCTTAGATTAGCTTAGCTTAGCTGCTTACTCTAACTTTTAGATAGGTTGATCATCATTATTCTGTAATCCGTCTACCTTATTCTGTCTCATTCTAATTGAAAGGGAAAGTGTTCATAGCAATTACTATTCGTTACAATGTTATCATATGAGATCTTATGAGTTGAATAATTAGGGATTACCACATTCTGAGTATATTGACTGTAGTAGCTTTACATAAGGATGGTGAAGAATAATACAGCAAAAATGAAATCGGAGGTAAGAAACGACTATTTTGGATATCAGGCATAATGCACTTATTACATGTGCTTTCGCAAACTTTACTTACTATGGAGGTGAGTTTAGCATATTTCAAAACGAAATGTCATATTACCTTGTATATATGCTCTTCTTAGTAGCATTGTACTTCACATTTTAGATATAACCCCTCATGCAATTAGGTTAGAGGTATACGATAACGTTTAAAGAGCCCTAGTTTTTTGGAATAAACGTTAGGCGAATGTACATATAGGAATAAGTAGGTATCGTTTGTAAAAAAGATATAGTATGATATTGACTTGACATGTTATTGATTTTTGCATTGTACATATATGATTGACAGGAATTTACATAAGATTAGGTTGCGTGAGCTTCGTCTACTTTAGTTATTCAAGTTCTACCGTTGTATGAAATAGATAATTTGTACAAATTGCAAGTAATGTAGATCAAAGCAAACACATTTATCACCCTGTATCATTTGTGATAATAGTAAAATAGGTTTTGCATTTGATGAAAATTCTTGGGTTGTTATAGTCTCCACCCCTTACACAAATCTTGTCCCCGAGATTTAGTTGAAAGTTGTAGTGAATAGATGAAAGGTACTATAAACAGCATGAATTTAGGTTAGGCACATCAAGGTCACAAGTCCACGTGTTGTATGCAATTTTATAATTATGTTTCGACACAATATAATTATCATTACCCCCGATCATTTCACACGTCTACTTTATCTCCAAACCACACCTTTCGACTGACAGACAAATAGAATTCTTCAGACATCGTCTTGTCATCTTGAACTCCAGTTGGATTGAAATCTATCTTAGTATGATTTATTAAACCTGTGCGGGTTATGGGCCTACCCATGCTTCCTGTTGCCGCTAACTGTGACGCGAGAGAAAGAATCATTATTCATTAAAACCTTTAAAAGTAGAACATCGATGATAAACATGCTATCACATAGTCTATTGTCAAAAATTATTCATACCTAGTGGTATTGAAATCATTTGACAATTGTAGCATATTTCTTGTGTGTTTTTTTTATTCCCCTTTGTTATTATGATTGCAGAATATGATTATGAATTTGTAGAGAGTTTACTAACAATCACGTGTAGATGACAATTTGAAATGAACAGATAGATGAAGGTAATAATGATAATGATTAAGGAATTAGTTTTTGCAAACAGGATTGAAGAAACTTGTTTGTCTCTGTATGGCTTATATACTATAAGTCCCGCCTACTTAACTTTATAATTTATGCCACTTACAAAAAGAAGCGATCCCAAACTCTGTAACTGAGAATTTATAATTCATTAGTTCGGGGAAGATTTGATAATTTCCAGTAATTTAAAAGAATAAGGTCGTAATATCATTTTCAAAAAGGGGATTCATAAATCGTCTTAACCTAAGCATAAAATAACATGATGATACGAAATGGTAAGGTGTAGAAAGAATGATATAGATCATGACAGGTAAGAAAAATACCGAGAATAGTAATTTAACAGGCCGCCCCTGTAGTCGAGAGCATGATAATTTTATGTTTCAAATGTATATATGGAAAGTATTGCAGTGTTGAGACGTAATAGAATTTACAAACAATGTCCGCAGTTACTTTGATCATCATCAGATAACAATATGACAACGGAATCATCACTTAATTTATTTTACATGATATATTTTACATATGAAACTTCTAAAAGACAGATTGCGATACTGTCCGTTCTGCGTATTCTCGAGAAGGATTCTAGATAAAAGTACAGTTGACAAGGAGAATGTAGCTTGATGATTTAGGTTTCCCACCAGATACGAAGCAAAGATTTGTCTAATGAATTATTGAATACCTGGTCGAGAGTTGTTTTCTAGGGTAGAAATCCCAGAAGTTAACAAAAGTCAAGCTCATCTTCCTAAGTATGTTTCCCTGTGTCCCAATATTTTGCTTTTGACGCTAATTTTCTGCATAAGTTCTTTCTTATCCATAGGCATTACAATTACGATGACTGTTTGTAGGCGACGTTTTCTAGAGGTGGTTGGTCTTTATGTGAGTCTGTATACTTGGTCTAGGTGGCCTTATCTTGATGCAAACTGACACTTGACATCGCAAAGGTCCCTGTGTGATGTAGTCTACATCGTTTTACCACAAGGAAGTTTTCCAGCTATACCCATTTTGGTAGCACATCAATGTCTTGAAGCTTCTTAGTCTTTTTAAGCTGTTGTTGGTGGAAATCATTCGTTATGGTTGTGATGTTGTGGTTATTTTGATACTTATCGTGATTGTGATTGTTGGAGTGGTTATTATTGTTGTATTCATTGGGATAGTTGTTATTGTTGGTGTTTCTTCTATCTTTAAACCTTCGTTTTTGATTATTGGTTTCTTTCACAGAATCACGCTTTATTATCTGATCCATTTATCTCTGGGCTATGTTCGATCGGCTTCCCTCCCAAGAGTTTGAGGCTTCGTAGGCGTAACATTTCCTTCCAATATTTCTTTCTGGTAAATCCACTAATTGAAGACTTCCAATAAGTTTCATCGGTGTTTGGTACCATGCGTTGGGCATAATACGGCTTAATTCCTGAAATCTCCTAATAAAAAGTCTTAAGATCATTTCCTTTACACCAGCCACAGTTGAGTAAAATTCGTCTCCCATTTTTTCTTGGACTTCATGTGCGAGGGAAATACTTATTGGTTAAAGTCGTCTTTTAATTTGGAATCTCCAAGTGATTTTGTATTGGATCTCTGATAGATCATATTCCAATAGGTTAGGCCGTATGGATTCCATCCACCAGGACGAGGGCAATCATCGCTTTAAGGTAGCGGTAGCAATGTCATATTGTTTTCCCTCGCATAGTTGCGCTACATAGAAAATTAGCCGATTCTGCGGTTCCGCTCCAACACCAGCGAATGAGGTCAACCTGCTCTCTTCCATACCATGAAGTAGAAATGAGGTTGATAGCTCGACGTGAACTCTTTATACAGTCTTTCCGTTTTTGACTCACTGAGTCCAGTAGGGGTCCGGTGTTCCTATTAGGATTATTAGGCACTTGCCATGTGATGCAAGATGCTTGTGCTTTCAGAGGCTTAGGAAATGACATCATTAATAATATTTGGCTGATATGTACATCACTAAAATTTTATGGCTGGTAGTTCAACACGAATTTGATCGTCCTTTCTGGGAGGCCATTCTACCACAACAGAGGAGCATGAACACGTAGTAAGAATGATATCATAAGTTTTTGAAAAGTAATAAAAGAGAATGTGATGCCCTACAGACTGAAGCTTAAACGGGAAAATGGCGCTTATTATTTTTACAAACATCTTTAAAAAGCACTTAGGGTTCTATTGATAGATTTAAAGATGATGGAGCATGCGAGGGATAATGATGACTTCATCATGGATGACAGAGATATGATTATAAGAAAACGATGAGAGACAAGTTGGTTATTAAAACAACAAAAGTAACGGGATTGCCTTTCGTAATTAAGAACAACTTGCCTATTAAATTGTTACATAGTCAAGACTTTGGAAACAAGCGTTAATTTAAGTTATACCCAACACTATCCTCAGTGGCTAGGGATAAAGTTATAACTCGTTATTTAGCTTGATGATTTTGATGCCGTAATGACATCTGCCACGCAGATCTGTCATTTGGCGATCCGTTTGGGTCGAGCTTTGTTTCTTCTCAATGTTGCTTCGTTCAAGATCGGAAATTCTGTAGTGAGCTAATAGCGGCCAATCATTTAACTCTTTCATGCGGCCCACTAGATTCTATCCTTTGAAAGTTTTGATAGAACCTAGTTGAATTTCAAAATTAGCAAAGTTAAGTTCTAAGGTTTGTATTTTTGCTGTAATTGGGACGATGGACCTCAAATGGTAATAATGTGTTCAAAAGATCTCCGTAAATATTTTTGGTGTTGGAATAGGGGAATGGCTGAGAACATACTCTCTCAAGTTCGATTTTTAGTTCGTTACTAATCCTTTATGGATCTCATTCTATTAATACGTCCTATATCCCCATTTTCGCCTCAATAACGGTGTGAGACAAGAGAGATCTTCTAAGTAATTCAAAGATATGACTTTTGACTTGTTTTCTCATATGTTATATTAGATGCATCGTAACTGAACATTTTCCCAATTCAAATATCTGAGGTAGGAGGTAGGAGTATAAACTGAGGAAGATGATTGAATAACAACTTACGATGTTGGTAATTTCCGAGATGAAATTAGATAACGAAATTGAAGGAAGAAGATGGGGACGGATTTCACTTCTTAGTTGGTAAATTAATTCTTTCAGGGAACAAAGAAATATCGAGGAGTCAAATAATAGTGATGCGTGGTAAATATACCAAAATGGAGTCTAAATAGCTGGTGGAAGTAAAACTAGGATCTGTGTGATGAAATAGTGTAATTCCCTTAGTCTATAAAATGCTTGTACGATCCTTCAAAACAATCAAGGATTATTTTGCAGAAAGATGAGAATACAGGTTGGATCATATTATCTTTAGAGTTTTCCGAAGAGTTAAAAGAACTGCTTTCCGATGAAGTTGGGAAATAATCCGATGAGACCGCAGTATAGTTAAGAATATTCATAGAGGAAAAATCATCCTCAAGATCAGAAGTAGAGTGGTTAAGGAAGAAGACATCATACTGTTAACAAGCCTAGTTTAAATAACAAAGTTATTTAATGGTATAATTTAGTATAATAGTTTTAAGTAATCTATTACATACTTGTTCCGAGAATGTTATGGCAACACACGAGCTTGCAATGGTGAAACAACAAAAAATAGTGGGTTATAGTTAAGGTTTTGACCTAGTTCTCCATAACCATGGCGCTGATACCAACTGCTAACACCCCCATTTTTTACACACTAAGCAGCGTATAGAGCACAATCTGGGTATTACCTTCAATGGAAATCAACAATCATAATATCATAGAAAACGACCAAGTCAAAAGAGAACGTTTTTTTTCGGAAAATTTAGTTTATCATTCCATTATAATCAAGTTTTTTTACAAAATGCAGGTCCCAAAATCTAAAACATCAAGTTTGAATGATAACAGTTCAGCCATCTTCAAGTCCAAGCCACTCTATGCCATATGATGCTTAATTACCTGTGATAAACATGCTAAAAAGTCAACACAAAGGTTGAGTGAAATTCATAAGTTTTATAAACAGTTTTAGATACAAGGTCATAGTGTAAATAATTGTATACAAAAATTTTAATCGAAAATGGTATTGTTATTATACACCCGGTTATTAGTAATGATTGCAACGAATGCAATTATCATAGTAACATGTATTATCGCGTTAATTGAGTCTTGTTTGGTCTATTTTGGCTGGGATTGGTCCGTCTTATCTTGTTACTTGTCTAACTGGCTACATTCACTAAACTGAATCTGCAACGATCTCGACCACGACCTATAATTATGTCGCTCTATTATAATACACGTATTAAATACGATCAACGATGCGTACATCGTTACCACGAAATCATACATATTTTTATATGTATGCAGTCATATATACATGTGATGAGAAATCCACTTGCGCGTCTTTAAACCTTAACCCTGAGTATATTTTGAATATATACTATTTTCTGTCCAATATAACTTATCTCTAATATCTAAAGCTGATAAGCCTCGCGGCAAAGTAAAATGCCATTACGAACAACTTTCGTGTTTCGCCGGAAGGCTGAAACGGACTCGAAAGTGATCAAATCATTTAATTAATAAATCTGTCATTTTTAATATTTATTAAAAATAACCTATTTTATAACTAAAGTGTATATTCTGATTTCGATCCAGTTTCTTCGTTATTGGGAGTTAAAAGTCCCGTTTTATGTCTAAACGTCCGGAAAAATATAATTTGTTATCTTTTGTAAACCAAAGTATAATTTATCAACATCTCGATTCCCGAATCTTATGTTCGATTTTTGATATTTATTATTCGGTATAAAAGGTGTCAAGGTCCATTTTTGGTCCAACTCTCGTCTCAGATATATCCAATATTTCTTTTAACTTATATAAATTCCGTGTTAAATTTTATTTGTGTTTTACTTAGCCGCGCAAATTATAATATTTCATCACATATTATTCGATCAAATATATGAAACAATTTATATATTTTTGTGTTAACTGAACTCACTTTATTTTGGTGACAACACACTCAAACGCGACGCACCCCGGCTGTTTTCGCAGCCAAACCCAACAGCCCCCCGGCTGTTAAACCAAACAAACCAAACACGTCCTTTCTCGGCTGTTTCCCAGCTGTCCCCGCAACTAAACTCACGCACCCGACCCGGACAGCCAAACGCACCCTTGTGCGTGGCTGTTAAGCCAAACGCACTCTTGTTGGTGGAAACTAGCCAAATGCACCCTTTGCTATTTTTGACAGCCAAACGCACCCTTGTGCGTTTCTGTCTAAACCAAACACACCCTTTTGTGTTAATAGACCCAAACAAACAAACACGCCCTAGAGGGGCTGTTACAAACCAAACCCGACAACCCAATCCACACCATAGTGGCGGCTGTCAACCCGGACAAACAAACAACCCCCGGCTGTCCCGAGCCTAGCCCGACACCCCGGCTGTCCCCAGCCGGTCCCACAGCCAAGACCCGACTCACTTTGTTGCAACTAAACCCGACATCCTTCTCCCCCGGCTGTTTGACAGCCATGACGACACGAACCAAACCCACCCTTATTTCTAAAACAAACCAAACACGCCCTTTTTCTCGGCTGTTTTGAACACAAAACCAACGCACCCTCACCGGTGCTAAACTCACAATCAAACCCCCTCGCCCCGGCTGTTATTAAGCCGAACCAACAAACACACCCCCGCTGTCCCGACCCAACCCGATACAACAATCCCTCCCCACGGCTGTTTAACCCGACAACAACCTCGACACCCCCCCTCCTGCTGCCATTTCCAACGCACCTCTTTTTGGTGTAAACAACAACCCGGACGCACCCTCGGTGCTAAACCAACAACCCAAACGAACGCACACCCCCCCCCCTTGTCGGGTCTAACCCGAACCCGACGCACCCCTAGCGGGTTAAGAACAAAACTACACGCACCCTTGTGGTGCTTTACCCGAACCCACAAACCAACGCATCCTTGCGGCGTTTATAACAACCCGCCGCACCCTTGATGGTGCGAGTGATGGTTGTATGATGACGATGGTGATGGTTGCGTAAGTGTGGAGGTGGTGGTGTTGGCTGCGGTGGGACAGCAGCCGGAGAGGAGGGGCGAGTGAGGGAGAGTGACCTAGGGGATCGGGTAGATCGTTAGGTGGGGAGTAATTTTGGTCTTCGCCGGAAAATATTTTCCGGCGGTGGTTGGTGGTGGTCGCCGGCGCCGGAGGGTGGCCGGATAATTGAGGGAGAGGGAGGAGGGAGATGAGTGTTATATGTTTGTGTGTGTATTATAAGAGATGAAATGAAAAATAAGTTATAAGATTTATATATATATATTTTGAATGTGGCAAGTTATAAGAGTGGAGGGGTTAAAAGTGTAACATTTTTATTATACTTTTATAAATATCGGTTCGGGACTCATTTGAGCGACTTAACGACCGATTCAAATCTCGAAACTTGCGCCATTGTTTTTATAATCATTTTTCTGATAAAAATGAGTATTTATTTGATAATATTTCAGAAATATTTTATAACATTAAATAAAATATCTGTTATTCATTTTATGAACCGGTTTCGCTCCGTCTGAAATAAAAATGGATTTCAACTCGAATAGTCGCGTTTTCAAAAACGCTTTTAATTAAAAATGATGAATAATTTATTTAATATTTTTATTAAATAAATACTGATAACTAAAAACAAATTTAATTGTTTTTGTGTGTCCGCGTTGTATATTGCTTGAATAATGTTTGCGGTGCTGTTTTAGTCCTTTTCGGCTCGTTTCCAGGTCTCGGGCAAAACTAAAAAGTTGTCAGGAATGTCATTTCACATCGAATCGCTTTAGAGTCCGAGTCGTGAAAACGTGATTTAGATGATCGTTCTTATAAGTCAAGCCAGACCCTAAAAGTCAAAAGGTAAAATCGTCATTCGAAATTTCGAAAATTCTCGGATGTTACATATATTAAAAGTTTTAAATAAAGTGTAGTGTGTTTAATAGTTGAAGGTTGATTATGTAAATATTTCCGAGGGAGCAAAAGTGTAACTTTTGGTAAATATTGATTCGGGACTCGTTTGAGCGACTTAACGGATGATTCGAGTCACGAAACTTGCGCCATTGTTTTGAAATTCATTTTTTTGATAAAAATGAGTATTCACTCGACTAATTTTCGTAAACGTTTTATAAAACTTATTTAAAACGTTTATTATTTATTTTGTATATTACTGATAAATTTTGTCCGAAAAATAAAATGAATTTTAACATGAATATTCGCGTTTTTCAACAAACGCTTTTAATTAAAATGGTAAGTAATTTATTAAATGTTTTTATTTAATAAAAGGTGGTAATAAAATATAATTTAATTATTTTCTGCGTCGGAATGCGTTGGTTTCATTTCTAAAACTTTGCGAGGGTATTTCAGTCATTTTCTGCTTGTTTTCGGGTCTCGGGCAAAACTAAAAAGTTGTCCGAAATGTCGTTTTACATCAACTTTCTTTAGAGTCCGAGTTGTGAAAATGTGGTTTGGCTGGTCGTTTTTGATACGTCAGCTTAGGAATAATCTATATCTTTTTCGTTTTCAAGTCAAATGAGTTGAAAATAGCTTGCACATGAGAGATGTAATAATAAATATGATTTATTATTTAAAATATGTTCCGAAAATTTTACCGGTTACGCGGTAATTACTTTTATGTGACAATAAAACACCAAAAGCCAAAAGGTCAAGTCAGACCCAAAAAGTCAAAGGGTAAAATAGTCATTTAAAATTTCAAAAATTGTCGGATGTTACAGTACCTACCTTTTAAAAAAATCTCATCCCGAGATTAAATTTGTGTTAACCGATTGTGTGACCAAGAAAAGATTTAAGATTTAATAAACCAGTTCTAAACAAGACGCAGATAACTTTATTCAGAAAAATTCGATGTTTCGACACTTCTTAATATACCAAGAATTTTGGCTAGGCTTGATCAGGATATTTAATCCATCAAAATAGGCATCTCAAAAAAAATATCATTACAGATCTTATGGTTGATAACCGCGTTATAAAGAAAGTCTCTTAATTGTGAAAGCATCGAAGGAGAATGTGTAGTCGCGTGAGTATGTTCGTAGACAGTTTTGAATGTTCCAGGACGAAGTCTCATTTATGAAATCTATAACTTTCGAGGATTAATAACGGACGAGGCTAATTGAAGTAAGTATCCAACTTACTTAGGCAGTACTAGGATGTATCGCGACCTAAGTCTTCGTACTAGTGGCCCGTAATGAATAGTCCGACTATCTCTTTCGTCGATAGGTGTTTATCTGGTTTAAGGGGGGTTGCATTACCTATTGGATAAAGTTGTACATGCTGGGACCGCTCCAGGACCCAACAACAGCAACCATAACGATAATAACTATAACAAATAGTGATGGGATGCCGAGAATGAGGACATTTCGAGAAACAATATTCCCAGAATAAAGTTTAACAAATGGGAGGAGCTCGCGAGAGAGCTTATGTGATAGGCGGCGGAATATGGTACTCAGTCGTTAGTTCGATGATGAATCAACTCCATTAGTTCAAGTGTGTAACAAGTCTGTTAGTTCCACGAACAGTTCGTGATCGCGAGGATTAGCAACGACAAAAGTAATAACTTAAGAATGAGATAAGGTAGTTCCAAGTGAGGCCTTAAGATTCTGCTGAGTGGTAAGACACGATTGTGTTTCTAAACCTTTTTAACGGATTCCGGTGAATTATCGGGTTCGACTTCATACTCGTGTCATATTGGATACCATTAAGCCCACTCATTTATAATTCATTACTTACATAAAGGAGCGTCCTAATTTATGTAAGTAAGAAATGATAAACTTATGGTTCGGGGATTTACAATTTCTTTATTTAACTGAAGAGGCGTCCCAATCCTTTCAAATAAAGAGATTATAAATCATCCTACTTAATAATTTCCGATGCAATACGCGTACTCCCATAACCTTCAAGGTGGTGGATGACATGACGATGCATGTGCTCTAATGAGTATGGGACGAGTGTTCCAAACTCGTCTTCGGAGACGGGGAGTAAAACAAAATAAGGAATATCGACCTAGAGTTCAAGATAGTTAATGAGTACTCGGTTAGAGTAAACAAGGTAAAGGTCTCTATGAACGAGTCAACATAGCGATTATCATATCAATCCTCCTATTACAAGTCCCGCCCATACAAGACTTGTAATACTTAGATTCATACATAATTCCATGTAAATAAAAATTATGACGGTCTCCGTGTAATATGATATTGTGTAAAGCTATGAAGAAAAATAATATTCTTAGAGACCATTGTTTAACTTACAATGTCTGAGAACGAAATGAGACCATTGTGCAACTCACAATGTTTAAGAAGTAAAATGAGACCATTGTGTAACTTACAATGTCTGAGGTATAAATAAGACCATTGTGCAACTCACAATGTCTTAAGCATATATATTATATATATGTATGTCATGTAAGCACTTAAGGTAACAAGTAACCTAAGCAAGTAAGCAAGTAGTCTGTATACATTTTAAAAATGTTTATTGTGATGCAATGCTTGTGAAAACGGTTATAGTCTAGGGTAAAATATGCAACCTAGTTCCCCATAACCAGTGCTCTGATACCAATCTGTAACACCCCCAAAAAATGTGTCGCAGCGGAAATGTGTCCGGGGGCGTTACTTTATAACACACGACGCTAGATACAAAAGTACGACCTCTAAATGTGTCGTTTGAAAAGTAATCTCGTTGATTTCCTTGAAATTGATATAACATTTATCCCATAATTGCATCACAATAAATAGCCTGAAAACAACCCAATGAGATTTGATCATTTGTATGTAAGTAGAAATCCATGCATGAAATCTTGTCAAATTTAGACTCCAGTGCATATCAAGTAGGCCAAGTATCTAATTCACCTAAGAAAAACATGCTTAAAAAGTGTCAACATAAAGTTGGTGAGTTCATAGATTTGTTTAAGTATAAATGTTGAACCGCAATTGTTCAAAGCATGTATGATATTTATATATATATCACCAAAATGTTTCAAGTATGTATTGCCACTTTATTCAACGCACAGTAAATATCCATGTGAGTATAAAACCATGATTACAATTACTCTAAGTTCATAAAACTGCAACGTAGACTTGTATGTATGCCATTTTATTCAAGGCACAATAAGAGTGTACCCATCGTAGGTGTTCCCTCCAAGAACATCCGAGAATTAATGGAAATAATATGTACCCATCATAGGTGTCCCCTCCAAAAACACCCGGGCATTTATGAAAATATTCATGTGTATGTAATTGTTGGCCCTGAAGACTCAACCAATCGTATTCCGACATGTTATAACGTTCGTTTGCCTAGTGATAGCTAATCACCCGAACGGGGATTGTCAATCCCTAATAGATCTATTTCATAACATACACGCTCACCCTCCAGGTGATTTACAGTTCATGCAACCTAAGCTAATCCATAATCATTCGAGTAAAAGTATAATTGTTGCATCCATAAGTAAAAACCAATATTGTATCTCACCGTGAGATATGCATATGAGAGTATAACCAAGTTATAACGAGTGTTCAAGCCCAAAAATTAAACCAAGTATTGTATCTCATCGCGAGATATATAAATAAATATGTAAACCAATTTGTAATCAACCATGTAAATGCATTTGTAAACAAGCATGTTCTCACCCCAAAAATATATGTAAAACCAGTAAAATCAGGGGGGCTATAAACTCACATTGATGTTGTAGAACGATTGACAGAACTGCACATATTAAGCACAGCACAAACGAAAAAACCAAAACGGCTCGATCAAGAAGTTGCGGTTTATTTTAATGGCTAAGACCCACTAGCCTAGGATAATGAATTTGGGTTTCCCGATGGATAGTCACCTCAACGCGAAACGTTGATAAAAGATTTAGATTTCAATTTGTAGTAGTTTGGTGGTTGGTTAAATAAAGAAAAGTAACGCAAAATATGTAATATATTCCGTATATACAAAGTATGTAATATATTCTGTATATATTACCCATGAAAGATGAACAATTATAGAAATCAAAAGACTAATTTGATAACCTTACATGTATTATAAAATAAGTGTGAGTAAATAATTAAACCAAATGGTTTGACACGTTTTCGGAAATCACCAATTTATTAAGTAAATAAAAGTTCTTGCATAAACGTAATCGTACGTTTTAAAGTTACCAATTAAGTAAACGGTGTTTCTAAAGTTCGTACCAAAGTTATGACTTTATTTTCTAGCCTAAATATATATATATATATATATATATATATATAAACGAGATCAAATAGGAAACAATATAATAAGTAGTATATTTATTTAACCATTTTAACCACCATTTAATCCGGTTTTTATAATACAAAATTTTATGTTATATTTATTAGTCTATTTTTATATAAACCAAACGGGTCTGCTGTCAAACCAACGCACCCTTTCGGCTGTCTCACAGCCAACCAAACCCACCCTTTGGTGCCAACTGCTGACCCAAACGCACCCTAAACTGTTTACAGCTAACCCAAACACACCCCTTGGTGTTTCTGTCCAAACCAAACACACCCTTTGTTGTCTTCTCTTAACCCAAACGCACCCTTAATGGTTTCCTGCTCACCCAAACACACCCTTATTGTGAAACTGCACACCCAAACGCACCCTTACGATGAATCTGTCAAACCAAACGCCCCTAGGCTGTTATACAGCCGACTAAACGCACCCTTGTGGTTGTTTTAAATTAGCGAAAACAAACACCCTTATCGGCTTATAAAACGCAGCAGCCAAACGCCCCTTTTGGCTGATTATATGTAGAAACAAACACCCATTCGAGCTGTTTATACGCAGAACCAATTGCACCCCTTGGTGCCATTTATAAAACCAACCGCACCCCTTGGTGCATCTTTTAAAAACACACACACCTATTGGTGACTGAGACGAAACCAAACGCACTCTTGGCGTTGAATAAAACAAACAAACGCACCCTACGGCTGGTGCAAACCACAAAACCAACGCACCCTTGTGGTGTTTCTTAATAAGCCCAACGCACCCTAGTGGCTGAGAAAGACCAACCGCACCCTCGGCTGGGTGTTGAATATGTAAACAACCACACCCTTATGGTGACTCAGAAATAAACGCACCCTCGTGGGTAGTAGAGATAACCAAACGCACCTCGTTGGGTGGCCGAGACAACCCAAACGCACCTCGTTGGGTGGTTTACCAGCGACCCCAACGCATCCCTAGCGGTGGTGCGTAGATGTGGGTGATGATGATGGTGGTGCCGTGGTGTTTGCCTCGGCTGTGGAGGTGGCGTAATGGCGTAGAGATGATGATGGGGTGGGGGTGGTGTTCGGTGGTGGTGGCTATAGGCGCGTAGCGGCGCGTGGTGGTGGGGATCGGGTAGATCGGGTGATGGGGAGGCTTTTGGGACATGGTCGAAAAACTCGCCAAAAAAGTTTTCCGGCGACGGCGGCGGTGGTGGCCGAAATAGTGGCCGGAGGTGATGGCAGCGGCTGTGGAACTCGCCGGATAAATTAGGAGAGAGAGAGAAGTGTGTGTGTAGTGATATATAAAAATGAGAAAAAAACTAATTAACTTTCTATATATACTAGAAAGTTTTCTAAAAATGTGGCAATGGTATAATAGATTAGGGTTAACATTGAAAATATTTCCACATGGACCAAAGATGTAATTTTTGAAAAGTATTGGTTCGGGATTCGTTTGAACTACTTAACGGACGACTCTTAACACAAAACTTGCGCCATTGCGTTCTAAATAATTTTTCCCATAAAAACGAGTATTCACTCGACTAATTTTCATAAACGTTTTATAAAATTTATTTAAAACGTTTATTATTTATTTGTATATTACTGATAAACTTTGTCCGTAAAAAGATCTTTTACTCGAATATTTGCGTCTTTAACAAACGTTAATGAATATAATGATAACTATTTACTAAATATTTTTATTTAATAAAAAGTGTTAATTAAATATTATTTAATTATTTTCCCGTCGGTACGCGTTGTGTGTAGTTTTCAAAACCTTGCGATGATATTTTAGTCATCTTCTGCTTGTTTTCGGGTCTCGGGCAATACTAAAAAGTTGTCCGAAATGTCGTTTTACATCAAATTGCTTTAGAGTCCGAGTCGTAAAAACATGATTTAGTGTGTCGTTTTTTATAAGCCGGCTTAGGAATAACATATATCTTTTTTTGTTTTTAAGTCAAATAAGTTAAAAATAACTTACACACGAGAGATGTAATAATAAATATGTTTTATTATTTAAAATATGTTCTGAAAATTTTACCGGTTACGCGGTAATCGCTTTTATGTGACAATAAAAGACCAAAAGTCAAAAAGTCAAGTCAGACCCAAAAAGTCAAAGGGTAAAATAGTCATTTTTAAAATTCTGAAAATTGCCAGATGTTACAGATTACCAATTACATTATCCATTGGGTGATCCTTGGACCATTTTCTAAGATGATTATGTGGTTGAATAACTTGGTTGGATTCAGCTAAACTAACATCTTTTGATGATGACGCTTCAGAACTAGGTTCTGGAGCAAACACGTTGATGTGTTATAAAAGCTTTAAATTTATAATTCTAGTTTTATCCAATTTCTAACTAACACATGGGTAAAGTATAAACCCCCATTTATAGTATATGTTTAGGGTAAGTGTAACACCTCCAAAATTGGGTCGCAGCGGAATATGGGTCTAAGAGTGTTACTTCATAGATCAATAGCACAATATATATATGAGAACGACCTTAATAAAGAGTCGTAAAAACTGATACATTGGATTTAAACAAATTGTTTGTTACAAAAGCCTGTAGCTTCACTTGTTTATTGTTTAAAATACAAAGATTCTAGCACATAACAAATATTTTCCTAAAATGTAATGCAACCAAATCTTTAATGCACATGACTTCTAAAATATAACCGCCAATGTATCCCTTGTCTTGTACCTCATTGACCTCCTAAGAAAACATGCTTTAAATGTCAACAATAATGTTGGTGAATTCATAGGTTTGTAAAATGTATAATGTAGGACCACAAGATTTCCCCAAGTGTATGATAATGCAACAGATGCAAACATCACAAAAATGTAATTACATTTTCATAAACTCATGACACTGAATCTCGACATGTATGAATTGCAATATAAATTGCCTACATTGCCCGTGATGATGTTCAATCTGAAACATCCCAAATCCGATATGGTATACGTCCGTTGTCCGGCAAACAGGCATAGTGAGTGCTACTCACCCGAACGGGGATGTCAATCCCCAATAGATCTATTTATAACATTCGCGCTTACTCAGTAATTGATAGTTCATGATAATGGGCTCAGTGGGTTATCGCTACTTAGGCAAACACGTAATCATAATGTAAAAATGTCCACTTGTTTCCAATTGTGAAACAAAGCATATTTCTCACCCCAAAACTTGTAAATCATTATAAATGTAAAACGTAGGGCTATGAACTCACCTCAAGTAAATGAATCAACAAAATATATCTGATGCGTGAAAAACGTCACGTAAGTGCCCGAGTGCAACCTAATTAATTATAGGTCGTATGAGTACTAAGTACTTTGAATAACTAATACCTTATATAATTCTATATAGATACATCATCATCTAATTGTATTTGAGAAATAATATTTATAAAGTTAAAATGTTTATAAATATTTCCTTAGTAAAAATGTCGTAACTTTCTCGTTTTAAGTCTGTTTTGTACGTTTTTTATATCCACGCTTTCGTATTAAAAAGATATATCAAAATATTAAATTTTAATATTTTCAACCCTCTGGTGAACAGTGATTTTTACTGTTCAGGCACTTTATAAAATTATTTTTATAAATTTAATTAGCAGAATATCGTAAAAGTCATATCTTATTCGTTTTAACTCCGATTTTAGTGATTGATTATCAAACTAAATAAATATATATATAATATAAATATATATAAGGATAATATCAATTATAGTAAGAGAGAGTGAGTATTCCGTAAGGCTTCTAGAAGATTACTTTTATCCAAAGTAAAATCCAAAACCTTCCCGTGTCGTATCCCGACGAGGCGTGAATTGAGAATCGTGATTAAGTTCGTGATCGCGTGATTAAATGATTCAATAATTTTTTTTATTTGGATTCTAATTCTACAAATAACAAGAAAAAAACAAGTAAAATCAAGCCTAAAACGAAAGCAATTAAAGATTTAAACTAAAAACGATAACGGGATCCTAAACTCGTGCTTTAAAAACCTAAATTCTAAAATTCTAACTCTACAAATGCAAATTTAATTTTTAAATGTCCTAAATGATTAAAAATAATTTTAGAAAAAAGAATTATATTTTTAAATGTCCCCCAAAATTATGGAAATTACTTTAAACTATTAGGAATCTAAGAAAAATGTAAACTGGAAAAATTGCTTAATGAAAAAGCAGAAAATAAGCAGATAAGCACGTATAAGCTAAAATATAAAATAACTATAAGTAAAATATGAAACCAATCCCTAATAGAAAATACCCAAGGGCGAGTTGGTTAAGTGTATGTGGTGTTGAGGCGTGTGTGTGCTAAGGGGGAGGTCACAAGTTCGAAACCTGTGGCCACCCTTTTTGACAAAACATTTTTTTTTGTTTTTTCTTTTTGAAAATTTTAAAAACGACAAAAATAAGCAAACTTTGTAAAAGGAACTTTTTAAGAAAATTACAAATAAGCTAGATTAAGCCGAACAAAAGACAGATTTATTTTTAAGCTTATATGACATTTTAACTAAAACTTGATTAGCTATTTTGTACTTAATAATCTAAAGTACAAACTAATAAGCCAAACCAGATTAAGACATATACCTAGTAAGCACAAAAATAAGTAAAAAAAAAATAATAAGCTGAAAGTGGCTGAAAAGACAAAAAGACAGTTGACTCTAAAATGGTTTTGGCAGACTTTTGGCACACATTTTAACTGAATTTAAAGGCTAATAAGCAAAATGAAATACTCTCAAAACCTAAAACAGATTAAGAGTTATACCTTATGAACTATTATGACTAAAAATTTGGCAAAACCAATAAGCTAAGGGTTTAAAAAGCAACAGGAACAACATACTTTTTAGGAGACTTTGAAAGAAAAAATGCAGCTTTTCTAGGCTAAATCTAAGTACTAAAAAGTTTAAGTAATAAGCTAAAAAGCTGAAACAGATTGAGAACATACCTAAATAAACTTAATTCAATCAATATTAAACAAATTCTAACTAGAATCTAAGCACAACTTAATCTGCAATAAGGGACCTTTAAAGCAAAATCTTACTTGACTGTTTTAGCTAAAAGGTTCTAAAAGGCAACTAGAGACCTAAGACTTCAAAACAACGTTATATTTGATGCAAAAGAACCACAAATTAACCATAAAAACACAACACCTTAAAGCCAAGTTATTTTATCAAAACACCAATAAGTCTTATTGCACATCATTAAAGCTAGCATACTAAGGATTTTTGAACAAACTACCTAAAAACTTAACAAACCATATTTAGGCTTATGAAAACTTTATTTAAGAGTAAGTTTGAGCTTATTGAAAACAACTTAATAACCAAAAATGCATTTGAACCTCAATTCACCCATTTTGAAACCTTAACCCAAACACCCCTTTAAGCAACTTAAAGCTAGATTAAGCTTAGAACAAATTAAGAAAAACTTATAAAAACTAAAAACAGATTAAGCACAAGGATAAATAAAGACAATAAAGCAATTAGAAAACAAAAATAAGCAGTTTTAAATAAACAAACTAGATTAAGCAGTTTTAAAGCTAGAATAGGCAGATTGATGTAAGAAGCAAACTCAATGACTAATAAGCTTAACATAAACATAAAAAACATTTATAAAGGAAAACTAAGCAATATTAAGCAGAAAGAAGCAAGTAATAAGCAGTAGATAAGCAGAACATAAAAATAAGCTAAAAAGTAAAATTGAGAAATAAGATGGAAATTGAAACTTACTTTGATCCTAGCTCAAACAAGGATCTGAAATGCTCAAATGAGCTTATCAACAACGCTTCAGCTTATTTATGATAAGCTGGTAATAATCCCAATAAGCCCATCCCTTTCTGGCTTATCATCCAAATAAGCTGAGGTACTTTTTTTGTGAATTTTCTGATTTACAAGTAAGAGTGAGTAGTAGCTTAAAACAGTATGAAAGAGCTTTTTAAAGCTTGTGATAATGACTTTTAAAACTTAAATAAGCTAAAGATGCATAAAGAGTAAAGACATATTTTAAGACAAAAACAAAATTTTCATTAAACTTTAAATTGAGTACAATGCTTTAAAATGATATTACAGTATTAAAAAAGACAGATGAACATAAATTAAGTTGGTAAATTAAACCTAAATTATACTACTCCTAAAAAAATTCTAGATACCCTTACAATGAAAATCAAATCCTATTTATATAAAAGAACTTGCACAGGGGGTGCTTCTTGTGTTTCTTGTGTGAGGTGTTGAGAGTTGCCTTCAATCTTAAATCTGAGCCCTTGATTCCCATTGTGCTTCTTTTATCATCATCTCAGCCTTTGATTGTCATCTACCAATTAATTACCATAGGATTTCCAAGGTGGAGTTGTCCTCTTCTGGGGTGGGGTTTTGAGTGGGGTTGAGAGGGTTTGTCTGGTTGCAGGGAAAAAAGGGAAAGAGGCGGTGAATAGTGTTTAGGTTTGGCGGGTAAAATGGGTTTTTGAACAAACTACCTAAAAACTTAACAAACCATATTTAGGCTTATGAAAACTTTATTTAAGACTAAGTTTGAGCTTATTGAAAACAACTTAATGACCAAAAATGGATTTGAACCTCAATTCACCCATTTTGAAACCTTAACCCAAACACCCCTTTAAGCAACTTAAAGCTAGATTAAGCTTAAAACAGATTAAGAAAAACTTATAAAAACTAAAAACAGATTAAGCACAAGGATAAATAAAGACAATAAAGCAATTAGAAAACAAAAATAAACACTTTTAAATAAGCAAACTAGATTAAGCAGTTTTAAAGCTAGAATAGGCAGATTGATGTAAGAAGCAAACTCAATGACTGTTAGGATTCTTGATTTGATGAGAAAAAATAAATAAAAGAATGAAACAT
The DNA here is from genome assembly GCA_026074375.1 of Tanacetum coccineum. Classification (NCBI taxonomy): domain Eukaryota; kingdom Viridiplantae; phylum Streptophyta; class Magnoliopsida; order Asterales; family Asteraceae; genus Tanacetum; species Tanacetum coccineum. The sequence continues at coordinate 2,188 of BQNB010020199.1, read as the reverse complement.
AAGGACTAAATCTAGCATATCATAATTCTATCAGATTATTTAGACTTTACAATTGGTATCAGAGCCGTGGGGCTCTTGATCTAGGATCACAAGGTTTGTTTTGAAGTCGTGTTCTTGATGAAAAAGAAGTGACAAATCTATTTTTTACTGTATTGGTGATTTTGGTAAAGTTAGGGTTTTTGCGACACTAAAAAGTGCCGTCTTTATTTTTGGTGCAAGTCGTGTTGGTGAAAACTAGGGTTTTTCATTAAACCCTAATCTGGTCATGGAGATTGATTCGTCCTTGGTTCCAAAAAGTAGCAGGTACGATTAGTTTGTAAACAAAAGAACGAGCAACAGGGTTTGACGATCAGCTAATCGTTTCTTGGTGTTAAGAAGAAGCTGCTGAAAACCCTAATTATCTAAGATTTGGTCGTTTATTGGTATGAAGAAAAAGGCAGCAGTATTTTGATCTTGATTCGAGTTTGTACTGCTCACATTGATTATTAAAGCTGCTTGGGCTTGAAGTATGTTAGTGCTGCTTATGTACATGTTTCTACTGTCAATGAAGATAAGAAAGGTTAATACTGTCAATGAACACTTAGTACTGCTAATAGAAGTTAATACTGCCAGTATAATTTTAGTACTGCTCGTTGAAAGTTTATACTGCCAATTGGATATTAGTATTGCTAGGCTTACAAGTTAATACTGCTGCTTATGTGAACTTAATACTGCCAATGCGACTTAATGCTGCTACAAGAATGAGTTAATACTGTTGATTGGATTCGAAACAGGTATATTAAGGCTACAAGCTTTGATTAGTGCTTCCAATGATACTACTAGCCTTATTAAAGTAGTTAGTGTTGCTCAAATTGTTTATGCTGCCAACATGAAAGTTAATACTGTTAGGTTTATTTCTAGTAGTTAATACTGTTGGCTTTATTCGGGTTTCTACTGCTAGCGACATCTGTAAGTTAATACTGCTCGGGTTATTCGAAGGAGTTAATATTGCTTTCGCTTTTTGGTTAATACTACTAGAATAACCCGATATCGGACAACACTCGGGAACAGGTTGTGTTTGTTTTCGTGATTTTGTTGTTGATTAATTGTATGTCTATCGTTTGGGTAGTATTGCAATTGTTGTAGTTTGTTTAGATTATGTTTTCCTGTGTTTTGTTTTTTTGTGGAGTGTTTTGTTTGTTTTTTTTAGGTTTTTTGTCCTGGTGTTAGAAGGAATTACGAGCTTGCTTGCTCGTGAGTGCACTTACCTAGACTTCATGAAATGCAAACCCCTATATTTTAAGGGTACTGAAGGAGTTGTTGAGTTGACTAAGTGGTTTGAAAGAATGGAAATTGTGTTCCGCATAAGCAACTACATTGTGGAAAACCAAATCAAGTTTTCCACTTGTACTCTTCTTGGAAGTGCTCTAACATGGTGGAACTCCCACGTTAAGACTGTTGGTTACGATGTTATTTATGCAATGACTTGGACAAACCTGAAAAAGAAGATGACCAACAAGTACTGCCCAAGGGGCGAGATTAAGAAGCTGGAGGTTGAGATGTAGAATCTTAAAGTTAAAGATGCTGATGTGGTAAGCTATAACCAACGTTTTCAGAAATTGGCATTGATGTGTGCTAGGATGTTTCCTAAAGAGTCTAATAAAATTGAGAGGTATGTCGGTGGTTTGCCCGACATGATTCACGGAAGTGTAATGGCATCTAAGCCAAAGACCATGCAGGATGCAATTGAATTTGTAACTGAGCTGATGGACAAGAAGATCCTCACTTTTGCTTAACGACATAGTGAAAACAAAAGAAAGTAAGATGATAACCAACAACAACAGAACAAGAGGCAGAACACGGGCAGGGCTTATGCTGTAGGGTCTAGTGAGAAGAAACCTTACGGTGGATCCAAACCTCTGTGCTCTAAATGCAACTATCACCATGACGGTCAATGTGCTTCAAAATGCCACAAGTGCAACATAATTGGCCATCTGGCCTGTGACTGTAGGAGTACTACAAATGCCAATACTGCTAACAACCAAAGGGGCACTAAGGCAGGTTAAAAACCTACATGCTTTGAATGTGGAGCCGAGGGACATTTCAAGAGGTGTCTCCAAAGCTGAAAAACAACAACCGTGGTAACCAAGGTTGAAATGGCAATGCTCTACCAAAAGTGTACGCGGTATGCCGTGCAGGGACAAACCCA
>BQNB010020198.1:37222-65800 GCA_026074375.1 Tanacetum coccineum | reverse complement strand
ATGTTGTACCAGATTGCAAGATATAGCAATCTCATTCTTTGAATCATAGTACATTGGAATCTTGTTGTAACAATGTCCATAATCTAGCAATTGTGTCTGCATCCAAATGACTTGTGCGCAGCATGCAGATAAAGATACGTACTCAACTTCTGTAGTGGACATTGCTGTACAATCTTGCTTTTTCGACGACCAACTAACTAGCTTATCTCCCATAAATTGAATGCCTCCAGATGTGCTTTTGTAATCATCATTACACCCTGCATGGTCTGCGTCTGAATATGCAATCAATTGGTATCCAGATGGCATCACATTCCATCTTCCCATGTTTCTTAAGAAGATCCATAGTATATTGTGATTGACATATAAAGACTCCTCGGGGTGATTGATGAACCTAAAGTCCTAGAAAGAACTTCATTTCACCGATCATTGACATTTTAAAATTATCTTTCATTAGTTTTGCAAATCTTGTTGAAAAAACTAGTTTTGTTGACCCAAAAATTATGTCATCGACATAGATTAGAACTAATAAAATGTCACCCCCATGTCTTCTTGTAAACAATGTCGGATCGAGAATACCTTTTGTGAAATGATGTTCGATTAGAAATGAGAAAAGCTTGTCATACCAGTCTCTAGGGGCTTGTTTGAGACCGTACAGAGCTTTCTTAAGACGATATACGTGGTTAGGAAAGTCTGGATCTACAAAACCATCCGGCTGACGAACAAAAACTTCCTCTTTCAGTAAACCGTTCAGGAATGTCGTTTTGACATCCATATGATATATAGGAAATTTCTTGTGAGCTACATATGCCATAAAGATTCTGACAGTTTCTAGTCTTGCAATTGGTGCAAATGATTCCTCAAAATCGATTCTCTCCTCTTGACCAAACCTTTGACAACTAAATGAGACTTGTTTCGAATAACCGTGTTTTCAGCATCAGTCTTGTTTTTCTAAATCCATTTGATTGCGATTATGTTTCTGCTAATAGGACATTCGACAAGTTCACAAACATCAAGGCGTTTGAACTATTTCAGCTCATCTTGCATGGATTCAATCCAACTGTGATCAAGCATAGATTCTTTGATATTTTTCGGTTCAATTATACTCACTGTTAATGCGTACATACAAACTTTTGCACCAGTTTGAAGTCAATTTCTTGTCATTATAGGTTTTGAGGGATCATCAATCACTTGTTCAATTGGATGATTCTTAGTCCACTTATCACTTAAGCGATGTTTTTGATGAAACTCGTGCATATTTGATAGATCCTGATATGTTGAAGATGACTCGGCTTCTTTGAACACAGGAGTTAGAGGTGGATTATAGAACATATTTCCATCAAATTCTGCAACGTCTTCTTGAAATAATTCATCGGCATTTTCATTCAAGACTGGAGAGTTTGGTCCAGTGGCAACTTGTTCTGCTGACGAGGATACTATTTGAGGAGCTTCATCTTCTTCAATGACAATTGACGATGATGAAGAAGTATGTTCGTTATCAAGAGTATTTGCAGGGGAATTATCTGACACTTTTGGTGAAATTTTCATATAGTATTCTTCATACAGAGGACCAAACAAATTATCCAAATCTGTTTTTAAAGGCACTAATTGTGAGTCTTTTGATGAATCTTGAAAATTCGTGCAGTTTATTCCGAGTTCTGAATTGTTGCATTCAGAAGCCATTGGTGTGAGTTCATCAAACTTAACATGGATCATTTCAATTATCTTTTTGGTTTGGCAGTTATAGATACGAAATCCTCGTGATGACTCAAAATAACCAATAAAGATGCCAATGTCAGCCTTCGGTTTCATTTTCCCAAGATCATCATGATCATTTGTTGGATAACAAAGAGATCCAAACACATGAAAGTATTGAATATTGGGTTTTCTTCATCGAATCAACTCATATGGAGTCTTATTGTACTGTGTGTGTACAATAGAGCGATTCTGAGTAAAACAAGCAGTAGCAATAGCTTCGGCCCAAAGAAATTCTGGAGTTTTAGAAAAGATAAGCATTGTTTAAGCAACCTCGACTATTGTTTGATTTCGTCGTTTAACAACACCATTTTGTTGAGGCGTACGAGCAATTGAGGTTTTATGAACAATACCTAACTTTGCATAAAATGCTGGTAATTTCTCTTTTTTGAATTCGGTTCTATTATCAGTTTGAATCATCGGAATTTGAGCCTTTAGATTCCTTTGAACTTGATTAATGAAATCGATGATCATATCTGGAGCCTTATCTTTTGTGCGAAGAAAATATACCTATGTGTACCGAGAATAACCATCAACGATCACTAAAATATATTTCTTGACATTGATACTTGCGACCCTCATTGGCCGATACAAATCCATATGAAGTAGTTCAAGTTTGGATTCTGTGCTTGGAACCAATTTTGGTGGAAGTATAGCTTTCTTACTTTTGCCTTGTTCACAAGCTGAACATAGGTGATCTTTGTTATACTTAAATTTCGGAAGCCCATCAACTAGATCTTTTGATGTGAGTTGGTTAATGGTACCAAAATTCAAATAAGAAAGCTTGCGGTGCCATAACCAAGATTTTGTTGATGTGGCTCTAGACATTAAGCACACTGGAGAAGAAGCCGCCATCTCAGAAATAGAGATAGTGTAAAGATTTGAATCACGAGAACCGTCAAGCAAATCATCACCCTCCAAATTCTGAACATAACACGTGTTTGAACGAAATGCTACTTCTAAATATATATCTCAAGGCCTTCAACGTAGTATACATGACATATCGTGAGATTGCCTTGAACATAATCTCTATATCCAGTGATTGCAGCGAAATGATCATTTTCGAAGCGAACTGTTCACATGAATTTCTCAACGAAATTTCTTAGCTGTTGAAGATTGCGAGTCATATGCTTCGAGCATTGATGTGCTGTCGTGTAGGGTCAATTTATTGATTACTAACTTTTAAATTTATATTTAGCCGGCTTATCCTAAAACAACACTTTAACGGACAGTGTACCCGATCGGGTAGAGTTTCTTGGTAAGTAGGGTGTCGAACACTAAGAGCGAGGTCGTTAACCTTATATTCTACGAGTATTTTAATTACTCTAATTAAGTTAATTCTAATTACTTGTTAAACCTATGCTAAACCGAGTTCTAATGGCAATGGGGGTTTTCAGCCTGCGAGACTGGCACAGGTTTTATGGTGACAAAAATCAATTCTAAACACAATAAACATGCAAGAAAACAAACAAAAGATAAAAGAGCCGTACAAGCCAAATGATAGAAAACCGTGTTAGCCATATTAAATCTGATTAAACGCTGGTTTGTTTATTTAGTGCAATGATTTCTTATCTCGAAGCGGCATATTATTCTTAAGACTTAGGCGGGACATCATCCTAAGACCTATACACGTTGAATCTTGTCATAATTAACATATCCACATAAAGCATCCTTTTAGTTTAATTATAATCTATCTAGGGATTAAAGCAATGGTGATCTTGTTAAACCCTTGCCCATCGGGACTTTACCCACTTACTGTTTGACGGTATTTTATATACTGGTAGTTCACTGTTTAAATCTTTATCAATTAATTAAGAATATACTTGTTGAAACATTACGGGTCACCCGCCGGTCCAACTAAGCTCATAATTTAAAGACAAAGATAGAAAATTATTCGTGATCCTATTGGTCCAGTAATATAAAACATGATATGGAGAGCTATCCAGTATCTAGTTCACTTGTTAGACGTAACTAGACCCAGTTGAATGATAGGTCGCATATTCAAACACGTAGACAAGTATCATGTTATAAACATAATTAAACTTTTAACGATAAATTAAGAAAATTGAATTTAAAACAAACCAAACATTAAATCTTCATTAAGATGGCTAATACAACCATTGTAATTATACAAGCGTGATCAAATAACTAAGGTAAACTAAACGTTTTACCGAATGATACCAAAAATTAAATGATTACAAGAGCATAGGAATTACACGGTGTCTTCTATGGAACCGTGATCGATGCTTGACCTTTAGTTGTTCTTCATTTCTTCAAAAAATTATCTTTTATGTATATGGTATGAAGAATATGATTTTTCACACTAAAAACTCGTTTTTGAGTCTTCTATTTATAGTCTCTGAAAAAGGCTGGATACGCCGTATTAGGCTAGGCCAATACGGCGTATAGGGGTGTTTCCCTTGGAGTGCGCACAAAGTTTAAAATCAATAAAATATTCATTCCTAAAATAATAATATCTTCGTATCTTAGAATGTCTATCCAACTGGAAACGGCGTATGGCAGAAGATGGATACGCCGTATTGGGAATTGGTTATACGCGTTTTCTTGTGAAGAGTTGGCGCTGATACGCCGTATCTATTTTAGTGGATACGGCGTATTGTTATGTAACACTATTTTGTAGATACGACGTATTGGGCAGAATCAACAATCGACGAAATATCATCGTTTAATCCTCAAAAAGTGCGCCTTTTAGCAATGGTCTTTACAAATCACCAATCCGTAAATACTAGCAATTTACGAAATTTAAGCAATTAAGTAATTTGATCAAAAATAATTATATAAAAGTGGATAATATATTCAGGATAAACGATGGTATAAATATAACGTTATTTGATGTCATCAAATATTCCCCTCACATGAATCAACTTGTCCTCAAGTATACTCTAGAAATTTATTTGAAATTATCCAAACCGAATTTAAGATTTTTCCATTTAAAGCACTTTTTTCGTTTTAATCACCGTGTACAAGGAACCAAAGCTCCACATGAAATATGGAAATGAAAAACACTCAGATCAACACAACTAATCTAAAGTGTAAGACATTTAATTGGTACGCTCATTCATACGAGTCTGCTGCGGACATCGTGATTCAGTTTTCAAATCATATTGCTATGGCAAGTATACACATCTCCACCACTAGAGGCTAAGGAGAAATAGGTCAAAAGGATAAAAATTGGGTCTTTATATCATAAAGGCTAAGGGTTGATCCCATTCTAACAATCTACTCACGATAGTACAGCACACAACAAGTAGCTGAATCGTACATACACGGCCGTAACGATGGAATAGACATGTACAATTCGATCACATCCTCATTCGAGTTTAACCAAGGTTTAGGATGAAAATGATATAGGGTAGGGATCTTCTAACTTTCACCAAAAGTAATAAACCAACAAGGAAATGCATGAATCTATTCATACATCAGTCCCGTAACACGTTAAAAATTATTAAAAGACATGCATAGACTCTATCTCTCAACCATCGTTTCGATGAAACAACCTTTAGGTTAATTGAGTCTAGGTAAAATGGAAGCAAATAATTGTTTAAATAAAATTACCACGAGTACAAAAGATAAGCATGAACAAATGGTAGTTATTCTATTCCTAGAAACTTTTTTTTTTTTCTATTTCGGTACCAATCCATGATAAAAAACTCGAAATATATACATAACCGCCCCTTTATGATCATAGAAATGACAAAGGCCAACCTAAGTTTGGCGTTCCCCATAACGGACAACTTCCGATCATCTCCCAAAATTTACAATACATTTACAAAAGTGGTGATATTTCGGCCACTTTATACAAAAACTATACACACATCCGTTGATAATTTTATCCACATATCACGATAATCGATCCTATCATCCAGTAATTCATATCGGTTTAAGTTCACGGCGACCCTACTCTATCTTCTATCATCTCACTTCTCTAATATTATTCAGATGCAACTTTTCTAATTTTTCCTTTTCTTTTCATAAATCATCAGTGCAATCTTTTCACCTTATCTTCACAATCACTAATTCATCCGGATCAATTTTTCCTTTAAACCACTTTATCTTCGGAACATAATACATAATTCGCCAGAAAGTAGCAAATATATGAGGTCTATATATCTTTTCCCATTGATCTCACTGCAATTATACACCAGACGACACCAGACCCAAAAGATAGAAACAATGTTAACTTTACGACACAAGGAAATACACAAAACCACATATCACCATAGACAACTCAGCAACTTTGAATTACACTGATCTATGTGCCTAATCTTATAAGGTAGGCTAAGGTTTCAAGTTGTAACGAAATAGACATTTTGGTTTGAAAATACGTACAGGTAAAGCCTACAACAGGTCTAATTTCTAGGGAGATCTACACCTTGACAAAGTGCGAAGTATATCCAAAGGAGTTACCCGCGAGTTTACACTAACCATTCTGTAACTCAGCAAGTACTAAACATATTCTACATACACAAATATAAGGCTTACTGGATGTATTCCTCAGACAAATTCATCACACCAGTTAAAAATGGGTTTCTTTCTAGCTCCATCGCAAGTCGTAAGTACTCCATCGTTGTGGTCTCGAGTGATACACCAAGCCAAGTTCTAAAGTCCACTACATCACCGGCACACTCATAGTTTTTGTGGAATTTTTAGTAAACGTTTAGAAACGGAATAGGCTTAATTCTCACAATTTGGTGTTAAGGGTTATAGTGCGTGATGTCATGTAACTAGTAATTTTTATAAAAGTTATGCTATAAAAAATTTTAAATTTGGCATAATTTTTAAGCATATAGCATATTATTTGTAAAAGAAATGACAAGTAGGCGTTCTAATTTTCCATCCCCCCACTTAGATTATATAACGTCCTCGTTGTATAGATAAAACAATTTTAATAAAATGGGAAATAGAATTAGAACGAGGAACTCCCCTGATATGTTGCTCGGGATGATTCTCCAATTTGAGTTCTTGAGCAAAAGTGTGTTGATGAGGCGTCAGAATGCTCGTACGAGTTCAACACATGTCTTTTTCAGAGTATACCATATCGTCGATTTTCCTTACAGCAAGATCCTGCATAAATGTTTTGAAGACAAAAGTGCAATTCCTATCTCGGTTATACAACGGTTACAATGCAGGAAAATAATTAAACACATTGTACAGGAGGTCAATACGCCGTATCTCAAACCCAAGGATGCGCCGTATTGCATACTATAAAAACAAATATTTTAAAGTTCTGCAGAAATTAAATGCAGAAATTAAGGACTGATAACGTCCATACAGGTTCGATACGACGTATCCATAGAGGTTCGATACGCCGTATTGAGTGTATGGGAAGACAGACTCAATAAAACAATTAAAATGACAATTAAAAATAACCAGGTTGTCTCCCGGTAAGTACTTTTCTTTTAGCTAGTCTTTAAGTTAGACTTTTTCTTTTTCTTCTTTGCTAGCTTCTTCTCACATGTCAATACTTTTTCATGCAAAGGTTTTTTTTGAAATCTTGAGCCTGTAACCAATCAATGAACTATGTTGCTGAACTTACTGCCAGACTTGATTCTATCACACATAAGTAAACCAAAATCATCACATCATAATATATAACAAAAGATGAAAAGTTTCGAATACATCATGATATGAATAAATATGTACACAAGATCACAAAGTGAGAGAAAGAGAGTGATCATGGATTTGGCTGTTGTGGGGCTGAGGTGCTGGCGCCGTCGGTCCTACGTCTGGTGCGTCTCTGGTAGGGCAACTGCGAGCTGCCTACAAGAGTGCTATCAAAGGCCTGGTAGGTGCGACCACTGGCGTCCATCAGCTGATTCATACAACTGACCATCCAGGTGGCAAACCTGCTCTGATTAGTGATCGATCTAACAACATCTCCTCGCAGCCCAGAGACCCTCTGCTGTATAGTCCTAGGGGCAGGTGGCGGCAACTGAGGTGCCTGCACGGGTGCTAGATCAGCCTGAGCACCCTTATCAGTTGCAGGAGCATCCTCAGCGGCTTCAGGGGCACCAGTCGCAGCATCCGTCTGCCTCTATGGTCCCGGGGCTACCCAAGCCCATGTATTGCCAACCCTCAAACAGATGTTGAGCCTCCCAAGCTCATTCAAATCAATCAACGGGAGCTCGCTGGCAACCACCGACAAACCCCTCAATCCCTGATCACTAACCAGTCCAAAATGAGCTATAAGACGCCCAATGAAGTGACCCCAGACATCCTACCTCCACTCTTCCTCCCCTCGGTATGCCTAAATAGATATTGTGCTAATAGATACGAGACGTTAGAAGTCCCTCGGTCCATGCTGCGAAGATAGAAGAGATCAACACCGGTCACCTTCTTAGGTGCCTGCCCCCAACCAGAAATACTGCAGGCTATCATCCTGTGGCATAGTCTCGTCACAAGGTCCCGAATGAAAACATAAGAGGGGGCAGGCCCCAAGAAGTCCCTGTCAGACGAGATCTCTATCCAATAATCCTTAAGATCCCCCTTGTCGGGGATCACTTTCTCACTACCCTGCTAATATGCTTCAAACCCAGCCTATGTCATCTCCTCCTCAGTGTGTAATCCCAACGCCAGAATAAACTGTATCCATGTCATCCTACGTCTAGCACCTCCCAACTGAAAACACAACGTGTCAGCAACATATAACCCCATCTCCGTATCGCTCATCCTACAGGTACTCAAAAACTCTAAAATAAACTCCCGAACCAATGGTGCCCTAATCTCAAACAACCTCCTCCACGTATGACTAGTGAATAACTACTGCCCCTCATCCATAGTGTAAACCATACTCAACCGATCACCTAGAGTCTGCCTCATCCCCTCAGTCAAACCGACAAAATCTAGAACGTGTACCCGGTTAACCTACCTATCCCCTGAGCCTATGCTCGTAGCTGTGTACAATATCCTCGCCATATCCCTCAACCTGGTATCTGAGCCATGGGTGCCTCTGATCCCTAGATGGTAAAGGTGCCATATCTGCAAGTAACACGGAATCACTACATAGATAAATTACTTTTTTAACTATTCTGTTCCGGGGGTAGATACGGCGTATAGGGATAAATGAATGCGATGTATAGTGGTTTTATGAAGATACTGCGTATAGAGTAGATTAAATACGCCATATTAAAAAGACCATACTGAGGGTTTTGAAAAGATACCTATACGCCGTATCCAGAATAATGAATACGTCGTATAGGTCTTGATATTTGGGGGAAAATCTTTGATACTCCGTATTCATTAGAAATAAATACGCCGTATCGTATCAGTATAGAAAAAAAAATTAGGTTTTCCCTCGTTTCTACCCGTTTGACCCACTACTTTATCTATGTTATATTCACAAATTTTAGCGTTTAACTAACTAAAATTGGGGCATATAAAAACGCAAATCCTAACTATAAATCAAACCCTAACCCTAATTCTATTCGAAAGAAAAAGAAAGAGAGTAGGGTAACATACCTTCTGATTATGATTTGAGAGATATAATCAAATCATGGATTAAGATTCGAGAATAGTGAGGCGCGGTAAATTCGTTTTTGAATGTGAGTGAAAAGTGTGTGTGAAAAGGTATCCGACGTATTAGCTGGGTTTTTATACCCATGCTGGATACGCCGTATAGGGAAGTGTCCAATACGGCGTATTGGACATTATTTGTTGACTTAGTCAAAGTAAGTTAAAAATGGTTGATACGGCGTATAGGTGTTGCCATGATACGCCGTATTCATTTGTGGGGACCAATTTTTTAAAGATTTTAACAGAGTAAAGAAAAACGTACATTGGCCTCCACAATATTCTTGTGTGAGCACCATCCTTATAATACCGCTTAGGGTCGAACGGGATGCCAAATAGCACATATAAATTTTTAATGAGATTTAATGGCATCCAGTTGTTAAGATAATTCCAACTCACGATATTAGCATTCAATGTTATGATAAAAAAAATTATCGCTGAGAACTTTATTGATTTTATCGTTATTTGCTCTCGGAAGTTCATTTGACCCTTTAGTATCAATGTTTATTACGTTAATTCTAGAAGGATGTGTTATATCGATATAATCATCATTGTCCTTGATCGTTTTTAGATTATCGGGAAAAATTACGTCTAGAGGAAATGAATCATTAAAGTATAAATCGTTTTGTTCCTCTTCATGATACTCGGACAATGATGTTTCAAATTTATTGATATGTTAAGAAATTACAAGAGGTTCAATTAGTGGGTCTGATTTAGACTTTAGATTATTATTATAAGCGATGGCTGGGAATTAATTCTCAAAATCCTTAAAGAAGTCTAAATCGTCAATATAACCAATCGTAGGTTTTGGTGACGAAGATGATGGCATATTGACTTTATCATTCTCATTTTTTGAATCCGTTTTCAAATTATCGACATAAATTATTTTATAAGAAAATGAATTTTCGTCAAAAATTACCATGTAATCTTCATCGTCGGATTCGTCAAATGATATTTTAAAGTCAATTTCGTTATTGTCAAGAGGACTTACCGTAGGTTCGCATGAGAGTGCTGCATCGGATGTATAGTCAAAGACTATAGATGGGTATTCAGTTTCGAGATTCGTGAAGCTAACGTCCTTATCTTCACAATATTCCATCTTACCATATGTGGCAGTTTGCCAATTAAATGTTTGACCATGTCTTTGAGCCTTTTCTTCTTCGAGTCCGATGTACTCTTCTATAATGATGTTTGGATCATCCATGATAGATCTAAGTTGGAGATCAGAAACAAAGAAACGGACTACAAAGCAAAGTACTAATAATATAAACAATTAAATAATGCGGGAAATTAAACACACAATTAAATTAAATACAAACAGAATTAGATTACACTAATCAAATTATTTTAAACTAATGGTTGGAAATACCAATAAAATTAAAGGTTAAACTTTTTCACTCTCCGGCAACGGCGCCAAAAACTTGATGTGCTGTCGTGTAGGGTCAATTTATTGATTACCAAGTTTTAAATATATATTTAGCCGACTTATCCTAAAACAACACTTTAACGGGCAGTGTACCCGATCGGGTGGAGTTTCATGGTAAGTAGAGTGTCGAACACTAAGAGCGAGGTCGTTAACCTTATATTCTACCAGTATTTTAATTACTCTAATTAAGTTAATTCTAATTACTTGTTAAACCTATGCTAAACCTAGTTCTAATGGAATTCCAGTTGAATGATAGGTCGCATATTCAAACACGTAGACAAGTATCATGTGATAAACATAATTAAACTTTCAACAATAAATTAAGAAATCGATTTTAAAACAAACCAAACATTAAACCTTCATTAAGATGGCTAATACCCTAGGGTATTAGCCCGTAACCATTGTAATTATACAAGCGTGATCAAATAACCAAGGTAAACTAAATGTCTTAATTCCGTAACGATACCAAAAATTAAATGATTACAAGAGTATAGGAATTACACGATGTTTTTATGGAATCGTAATCGATGCTTGACCTTTGGTTGCTCTTGGTTTTTCAGATAAATCGTTCTTTTATGTGTATGGTATGGAGAATATGATTTTGCACACTGAAAACTCGTTTTTGAGTCTTCTATTTATAGTGTCTGAAAAAGACTGGATACGCCGTATTGAGCTAGGTCAATACGGCGTATTGGGGTGTTTTCATTGAAGTGCGCGCTAAGTTTATAATCAATCCAATATAACTTTCCAAAATATATTTATTCACCAAATCTCTGAATAGTTATCCAGCTAGATACGACGTATAGGAAAACATGGATACGTCGTATTGGGAAGTGAGAATACACGTTTTCTTGTGAAGTCCAGGCGCTGATACGCCGTATCACTTTTTGTGGATATGGCGTATAGGGCAGAATCAAGCAATCTCTAAATATCATCGTTTAAGCTCCAAAAAGTGCGCCTTTTAGCATGTCTTCACAAATCACTCCGTAATTACTGCAATTTACAAATTTAAGCAATTAAGTAACGATTCTTGCAATAATTATATAAAAGTGGATAATTAATTCGGGATAAATGGTGGTATAAATGTAACGTTATTTGATGTCATCAAGCATCTCCTATCAACAATCCAAAGGACGAGCTGGATCACCTGCATCACATGAAACAAATGTAGAGGGAGGAGTGGACAGTTTGGCTATCCATTTATGAGTGGTAACCGGTGTGTTAGATGTAGAACAAACACGAATACGACTCTTTGTTTCACTAGGGAGTGATTGAGGAGTTTTGCTCTTGGGTGTCCAATTAAAACATTGTTAGTTTCAAACCATTTTTGCCACTTTCTACTTGTTGCAAATTTGTTTTTCATGTAATTACTAAGTGTCCTACTTTGACTAAAATCAGAAGATAGTGGTAACACACTAGAGACCTTATTTGTTGCTGTTGGGGTTTTAGCAACGCTTAATCTAGATTTTGCAACTATAGAAGTAGCTCCTAAATTCTTAGATTTCGCTACTATATGGGTAGTGAATAAGGCTCTTTTTACACTAGAATTCCTAGACAAAGCATAATGAGCAACACATTTTTCATGAGAAAGTAAAAACGCATCTTTACCACAAGAAACACAAGCAATATTCGAACCGTCATTAACAGCATTTACTGTCTTGGTACTTAATGCGCTTGCATTTGATTGACATACATTCAAATACATTGTTTCACGCTTATTAGTATCTATACTAACACTACTTGACATCTTCCGAACATGTGTAGATAGTCTCTTATCATTATTGTTCTTCAAGACTCTATCCTTTGATTTAGTGTCCTTAGACTTTGGTCTTCTAACACTATTAGAACTTTCTACACCTGTGAAATTACAAACATTTATGTTAGTTTTAAAATCTGGTGTATGTGTCTCTGTTTTTGTGATTATATACATTCCTCTTGCAAGTACATTCTCATTGTGCTTTTGACTTTGCTCGTTTTTAAGTGTAAGATGTGAAGTGACTGGTTTTGACCTATCTGTATTGAACTTAGTATTTGACACATTCTTAGCCTTAATTGCTATGTTTTTAGGTAATGGTGTTACATAAAGAAGTGATCCCAAGGTCTCATATTTGTCAAACTTAGCCTTAATTGCTATGTTTTTAGGCAATGGTGTTACATAAAGAAGTGATCAACGGTTTGAAGCTTATTCTTGAGTTTAGATTTTGTTATCAAAGATCTTGATTCTGAGCACGCACATCAGCATAAGCATATGTCTTTTGATTAACATGTTCAATCAACTCATCAAGCTCTTTTTGATGTTGATTCCGTGTTGCTTTTATTGAATTAAAAAGCTTTTGATATTCAAGTTTGATATTTTCTCTTTCTTTAACAACATAATCCAATTGAGTTTTTAGCAACACGTTCTCATCATTTATTGTTGACAATTTTGACTTCCAAGAGACGTCACAAGCCATTTTCTCTTTTTGATGTTGCAGTTTAAGTTCAAAATCAATACTTTGAGCTTGTGATCGCTTAAAATCATTTTCAAGAATTTTGATTCTTTTAAGTAAATTGGCTTGGATATCGTTGGAGTCACTTGAACTTTTCTCAAGTTCAGCTTTTAACAACTCATTTTATAGTTTTTCAACAGAAATCAACACACAATTTTGAATTTCACTTGTTAAGGATACTTTCAAAAGTCGATCGATCTCATTTTGAAGAATATTTTCTTTTGGAGATCTTCCGTTAACTTTCTGTTCCATTGATTTAAAAATATTTAACATTTCATGTACTTCTTCAATGAGTTCTTCTTTAAGTTCTTTCAAACTCTTTGATAAAGAGGTAGACATCGGAATTACATCAGTTTTATAGATTTCTCTTAAAGAATTTTGACTGTCAGACATCCATCTTTGTTGTCTGTCTTCTAAAAGAGTTTTATCAATCCGTGTTTGTAAACCGTTAATTGCTACACCCATTGTGTCTCTTTTGACATTTTTAGAATTGGTAAATCCGATGTGACTTCTTTTGACTTAGAACCATTATTAGATGTAGAAGGAATTGAAAAATATATTTGTTTAACAGAAAATTCTTGTTGAGGAACAAATGTTTCATAAAGCGCATTTAGTTTTCCATAGTTAATTTGAACCATTTTGTTTCTCATTTTCAATCGACTTTCTTCCGCATCCTCTAAAGTTTCCTCTGAATAAGGTGAATCAATTGTTAGTTTAGCACTATGAAGCCTTTCACCATCATACATTTTTGGTTGTGCTGCAATGGCCTTCTTGAGACGTTTAAGATTCTTGTAACCCAACCCAGCTTTAAGAAAAGGATCATAAACTTTATTTGGTTTCTTTCCAAGCATGTGAATTGTTTGAATCGATTGACCCATTTTATAAACAATTCGATCATGAGAACTCAGTTTCTCTTCGAGATCAACAATATCTTCAAGATACTGATTTTCTCGTTCTTTAAAAGCCTTTTTAGCTGAGTTTCATGTTGAATTATTATCTTTTCATTTTCTATTTTGAAGAAATCACTTTGAATTTTATCTTTTTCTTTCAAAATTCTCTCAATGGTGTCCTTATCAGCCCGTAATTCACGTTCCAACTCTTCACATGTTTCTTTATATTTTGAACATTGAATTGTTTTTTACTCAAACATTTTGACCCGATCCTTACACGTCTCAAGCTCCTTTTGTAGCAACATTTTTTGCTTTTTAAGCTCATTGTTTAATCGTTTTTTATTTTCAGCTTCTTTTTGAACATTATATGCTAGCATTTGAATTTCATGATATTCATCATGAGCATTTGAATCATGGTCAGACGTGCCACCATTATTTTCCACATAAGGATCATCAAATATGATATTAGAATCAATTTGATCATCATCAGATGTTTGAATAATAGTTTTACGTTTCACATGACTCACTTGTTCATGAACCTTGGATGAAGCATTTACCTCACTGACAGCCTTTGCATCATATGATGGCACAGTCTCAGTATTACCATCAGCTGGTTGAATTCGAGCCATCAACATGACTGCATCAGTTAACTCTTCCATTGTTTCTTCTCCATACGAGTTGTCGAGCAAGAAATCATTTTCTTCGTCCTTGAGAATGCTTCTGGCTTCATCTTTCATAGCTAGCAACATTTGTTCTCTGAAATACTTTGCATCACGAACTCTTGGTTTCTGACAATCACGGGCATAGTGGCCTTTTTCATTGCAGTTATAACACTGAATATTTTCCTTTCTTGGAGTTGACTCAGTTCGTGGAACACGCTAAACAATCTGATTTCTTTCAACATTCCCAGTTCCTTCATTAAATGCTTGATTCCTGTTCTGTCTCCCTGCATTCTTATTATGATTGCCACCATAACCTGCATTCTTGGTTTGTATGTCAACTCGACCATCCTGAATCACAGCTTGATTTCTTGTGTTTGATGAAGTACGAAGACGATTATTGGTAGGTGTGGAGAACTTCTGAGTGATTGCTCGAGCTAATAACATCATGGCAGTTGTAAGCTTGTCTTCTTGAGAATCCCCTTGTAACTCCCCTTGATATTCATCTTCATAATCAACAACTGATGAAGGATGTGTGACATAGTATGGTTGTGGTGAATAAGAAGAATTTGCATAAGATTGTGATGAAGAACCATTTGAATGAACAAGAAGGGCTAATGGATCATGATTCGTGGCAGCTTTCTTTGCTTTGGATGCTAGAACATGCGGTTTGAATTGTACTAAAGAATCATACAACACATCATATGAAACTGTATCTCCAGTTTGATTGTGACGAACCATGGTGACATATTTGCTCCACTCGGGTTGCAAACAATTGAGAAACTTGGTGTTGATTGACACTGGAATAGGACGAACATTATTACGATCCATAATATTCACAAGCGTTGTCAATCTTTCATACACGGATTCTAACGATTCTCCTTCTTTTGCTGCAAACTTGTCAAACTCATCCATAAGACGTGAGTGTCTCACATGACTGGTAACATCAGAACCAAACATCAATTTTTTAATTTGTTCCCACATTTCTTTAGCGTTTTTACATGCATCCACTGAGTTGTATATATCATTTGGTATTGCTTGAAGAAGATAATTCATGACTTTCACATCAGCAATGTATTGACTCTTATCTGCAGTTATTTTGTTCAATGGTTTAAGTATTTGTTTCGCAATGTCTTTTGGATTAGGAATCATTGGCCTCACATAAGGTCCATTTTGGATTGAGTTCCACATTCGCTCCCTGTCTTCAAGCTTATTATCCAAAAACCTTATGAATCTAATTTCCCATGGAATATAATTCCCTCTCTCAAGCATTGGAGGTCTTTCATTAGCTCCTGAGTCTGCTAGAGTTTGTTGATTTAAAGTAGACATGTTGTATCAAATGATTACAATGCAAACTTGGATCGTTTTGGAGATAAAGTCTTGTAATCGTGAAGTTAACGAGCAATTACAACCTTGTCTTGTATTACAATGAAGTAACCTTGAAGAAACTAAACTTTGATTTGTTACGAAAGTCTAAGTAACACGTAAGCCTTGTTACGAAAGCTTAATTATCCAAAATTAGAAGATACGAAACCTTTTCTAATGAGATTACGTATATCTACTAAATTATTAAACCGATGTTTCGAACCTAGTTTTTCGAAAACCTCAAACTGTAATACGATAACCTTCATTACGTTAACCTCCGTAAGATATCTGTGTTACGAAAACCTGTGATACGGTAAGCTTGAAGTTCGAATACCAAAACCAAAGTATTTGATACGAATCCTCATATTTACGAAATCCACTAATTGCTACTATGCTTCCATTATTTTCGAAACAAATGGTTACCGAAGCTCAATTTACGAAAACCTCCTTTTCGGTATATTCCAAAATAACATCTACTTTCGTAAAATCCATAAAGATCCAATACTGTAGTATTTTCATAGTTACGAAACTAGTAAAAAATATTTCAAATATTCTGAGTTTTATGTATTTTTTTATAGTTGATATTCTCAATGTTATCTTTTCCAAATTGATATAATTCGTTGGTTTGAATTGATATTGTTAAATGTTACGAATGTTTTTCTACGTTACGTATTCATATAAAATTCACTTACGTATGGACAGATTAAGAACATAATACAATACGAAAGCTCAAAAATGAAATACGAAAGTTGTTTTCCCGCCTAAAAATAGTTACTGAAACCTATTTCTTGTTTTCAAAAGCTATCAAATCTATATTTTTAGATCAAATTCAATCTAAAACATGTATTTTTCGTTATCTAGTTATTAAACCTACAATTAGATGATTACGAAAGCTATTATTCTGCATTTTAAGATCAAAACTCATCAAATCATAAATCTAACTCATACGAAACCTACGGTTCATCGATACGAAAGCTTGTTGATCAAAAATTCTTATGGTTAAGCTTAATTTGATTCATGAAACACACACTAGATCTCTCCCAGCGATAGATACCACTTGTTATATGTCACGTTTGCATAGTAGTAATCATACGAAAGCTTATAGAATAAAGGAGATGAGCTAGAGAGTATTTTTCAACATTTTCTAGATTTTCATTTTAAAGAGAAAATAGAAATAAAAGGGAGAAGTGAATTATAAAAATATAAAGACTTGTATAAATACCCCTCCTAGATGAGTATTTATATTTATTGCTAATCCTATTTTATTTTCCTAACTTTAGTCAAACATTGGTCAACATTACTTAACTTTGATCAAGATAGACTTTATTACATTATAATTACTAATAAAGCTATAAAACTATACAAAGACCAATTCCGCATTTCGCTTAAAAGATCTTTAACAAAGATTCACGAAAAACATTAAAAAAGCTAGGGTTTTAATCGTAAGAAATGACTGCGGGGTTGATTCATTATTATTTATTCGGGATTGTATTAGTATTTCACGGGGATGTGTACTTATTTCGTCTTTATTTCTTTTTACCTCTTCAACGAAGATGAATTGTTCGAGCATATACGAATAGTGACGAAGACATGGATATCTAGTTGCTTTTGTGATTCTTTCTCTCTATACCCACAAAGTAGCTATCACTTTAAGGAGTTACGTTGTAGTACTTAGTATCTTACATAGTTGAGGATATTTCAAGAGATTCTTCATCACATAGATAGTGCAAGCTTAAGTGACAACTCTGGGGGATGTTGCTTCATTATTAGGTTTGTCATATTGGATTTTCTCCATTAGTAGTCAATACAGATAGTTGACAGAATGGGAGGTTAAAATTGAATTAGTCAGAGAAGAGACAATTAAAGGTTCCTTATCGGCAGTTGATTCTCATGCTTAACCGAATTTATGATACTTCATACATGATTTTACTAACGAATATTCGGGTGTAAACAGTTTTATGATTATGTTTGATGGTCATGAAATATAATCACAGGGAAGAAACAGAAGTATTTGATAGATTGCATCTATCAGGGGGGAGAAATGTGTACTTATCTTACCTTTATTTCTTTCTTTCTTATCTTCAAGTCCGTTTCTCTCTTATGGATATGGATTGTATGCTTTCAACCTCTATATGGTTAGTGTGTGAAGTATGTGCGTACGTGAGAAGATTTTGTTAATTCCTTGCATGTTTCCCTGAACGGATATTCATCAAAACGGAAGCAGTTCAGTTTGATGTGGTTGGCTTCTTCTGCTTCTTTAACTTCTCTGATTCTTATCTACTTCTACTTCTACTTCTACGTCTACTTCTACTTCTATGAAGCTACATTACATTTTTAGAATCTGCTTACAATATGAATGTTGGTTTGGGGGGAAGCTAATTCAGAAACTTTGACAAAAAGAAGTAGATAAAGAAAGCTGTAAAAGACATGCAGTATGAACTGAGGGGAAGCTAACTCAGTTTATACATATTACATTATATCGTCTACAAGTAATGGAAAGATCCAAGCTGGAGTGTTTGTATTTGTACTTGTAGGATACATTGTAAGTAATTCTATATGCCGCCACATTGGGGGAAGATTGTTAGTTTAGATATAGACTAAAACATAAGGACTATAAATGTAATATTGCCAAAGATGGTTTGTGTAAGGGCTATATAAACCCCTCTAAGCTTCATTAGAAGGGTAAACCTCTCATTTGTAATCATTCAATAATAACTACTTTCTCTCCCTAAAATGGCTTATTCATATTTCAAGTTTCCCTGACCTCCTGAGATCGTGAACAAAGATTCCTCATAAAACGACAGATGGAGCCTGAAGAATGTGTGTTGATTTTTCTGACATCAACAAAGCTTGCCCAAAGGATTGCTACTCCCTACCAAAAATAGATTGAAAGGTAGATACACTCTCCGACTTCAAAATTAAATATTTTCTAGACGCATACAAGGGATACCACCAGATACAAATGGCAAAATAAGACGAGCACAAAATAGCCTTCCACGCTCCAAAACGGGTATATTGTTATAAAAAGATGCCTTTCAGACTAAAAAATGCAGGAGCGACTTATCAAAGGCTAGTAGATAATGTTTTCAAAAGCCAGATCGAAAGAAACATGAAAGCCTACGTGGACAACATGATACTAAAAGTATGGACAAGGAAGATATGCTAGTAGATATCCAAGAGACCTTCAAAAGGTTATGAAGGATAAATATGAAGCTAAATCCTAAGAAATGCTCCTTCGGAATAAAGGAAGGACAATTCCTAGGACACACAGTATCAAAGCAAGTCATCAAAGCCAACCCAGCAAAAGTCTAAGCATTAACAAGCCTCAAATGCCCCAAAACCATTAAGGAAGTGCAAATCCTAAATGGCAAACACGTAGCTCTCAACAGGTTTCCATCTAAAAGTGCTGAGAAATCCCTTCCATTATTCAAAATACTAAAAGGATGCCTCGAAAAGAATGATTTCATATAGAAAAGAGAAGCAAATATAGCCTTCGAAGACATGAAAAGGTACATAGAAAAGCTCCTCACACTCGTGGCACCAAAAGCCGGAGAAAGCCTGATTGTATACTTAGCATCCGTAAGGGATTGCGTAAGTGCAGTTTTAGTGGTAGAAAGAGGAAAAGACCAAAGGCCCATATGTTTTGTGAGCAGGGTGCTATAAGGAGCCGAGTTAAATTACCCAATCATGGAAAACTAGTACTTGCCCTAATCTATGCTTCCAACAGACTTAAGAGATACTTTCAAGCACATAAAATAATAGTCTTAACAAACAAGCCTATTATGCTTTTGTTATTAAAACTTGAAAATCGAGGAGAGTGGCCAGATGGGCCATAGAACTCGGAGAACACTAAATCGAATACAAGCCAAGGAATGTGATCAAATCACAAGTCCTCGCAGACTTCTTGGCGAAAACTCAAGAAGAAGACAAAGAAACAGACTTCCAGGATCAAGAAGAAAAAAAGTTAAACATAGGATGGGGATATACACCGACGGAGCATCAAGTGACAATAGCTCCGGAACTGGGTTAATGATAGTCAATCTGGAGGGTATGGAATTCACCTACGCTCAAAAAATCGAGTTCACGGCAACCAACAATGAAGCTGAATATGAAGCCGTCATAGCATGCCTCCGAATAGCAAAAGAAATGAAAATAGAAGAAATCATAGTGTTCGTAGACACACATCAACCATGTCATTAGGTCTTAGGAAGCAAAACATCACCACATCAAAAAGTATATACAAATAACAAAGGAATTACTAAAGAGCTTCTGACGTTCTGAACTCCAGTATGTAACACCCCCAAAAATGTGTCGCAGCGGAAATATGTTCGGGGGCGTTACTTCATAATACACAGCGCTAGATACAAGAGAACGACCTCTAAATGTGTCGTTTGGAAAGTAATCTCGTTGATTTCCTTGAAATTGATATAACATTTGCCCCATAATTGCATCACAATGAAAAGCTTGAAAGCAATACGAGATTTAATCATTTGTATATAAGTAGAAATCCATAAATGAAATCTTGTCAAATTTAGACTCCAGTGCACATCAAGTAGGCCAAGCATCTAATTCACCTGAGAAAAACATGCTTAAAAAGTGTCAACATAAAGTTGGTGAGTTCATAGATTTGTTTAAGTATAAATGTTGAACCAAGGTTCTGTAAAGTGTGTATGACCATTTAAATCCTTAAATGTCCTTCCAAAATGTATGTATGATTTTTAGAAATCAAATAGTTGTAAAGTATGCATGACCATTTCAATCCCTAAATAGTCTCCAAAATGTTCGTATGACTTGGGAACCGCAATTGTTCAAAGCATGTATGATATTTATATATATATATCACCAAAATGTTTCAAGTATGTATTGCCACTTTATTCAAGGCACAGTAAATATTCATGTGTGTATAAAACAATGATTACAATTACTCTAAGTTCATGAAACTGCGACGTAGACTTGTATGTATGCCACTTTATTCAAGGCACAGTAAGAGTTCATGTGTATGTGTCGTTGGCCCTATAGGCCCAACCAATCGTGTTTCGACATGTTATAACGTAACGTTTGCCTAGTGAAATGCTAATTCACCGAAACGAGATTGTTCAATCCTGAATAGATCTATTTCATAACATTCGCGCTCACCCTCCAAGTGATTACAGTTCATGCAACCTAAGCTAATTCGTAATCATTTCCAAAGTAAAGTATGTATTCGCGACCAAAAATGAAATAAATTTAATGTATCCATAGCGAGTTATGCATTATATAGTATGTAAACAATTTGTATCAACCATGTAAATGCATTCGTAAAACAAAGCATGTTCTCACCCCAAAAATTTAATGTAAAAACTAGTAAAAACATGGGCACTATAAACTCACCTCGATGTTGCAGAACAATTGGCAGTAATGCACATATAGCACAACACAAACGGAAACCGAAACGGCTCGACCAAGGAGTTACGGTTTATCTTAACGGCTAAGTCCCACTAGCCTAGGATAATGTATTTGGGTTTCCCGATGAATGGTTACGTCAACGCGACACGTTGATAAAAGATTCAGATTTCATGTTGTAATAGTTTGGTGGTTGGTTAAATAAAATAAATCGAAAAGTAAACACAAAGTATGTAATATATTCCGTATATATTACATATGAAAAATGAACATGTATATAATTCATAACGTGAATTATATATCAAAGGCAAACAACCGAAAGAATAATTCAAAATGTGTATAATACACGACATGTATTATATATAAGGAAGGTACTATATAAGAGACGCGAGAATAATAATTAAAACACCCATTTCGACACGTGTTTGAAAAATCACCAATTAAATTAATAAGAACGTTCTTGCATAAAAGTTAGACGTACGTCTTAAAGTTATGAATTAAGTAAACAATGTTTGTAAAGCTTTTACAAAAGTTATGATTTTACTTTCTAGTCGGGAATTTATAAAATAATATTTTATAAATTAGTATTTCGTCTCCTTTTTAGCTAATATAGTTGTCTCGTTTGTAAAAGTATGGTTTTCGTTTAATTACCGGGTTACCGTTATCGTATAATTACGAATTAATAAGCTTAAAGACTATATAACTTCGTCCTTTTATCGGGTTTCTAAAATAATAGAAATTATTGTGAAATTTACTAAGTGTAGAAATTTATATAAATTTCGACATAAACTATTCGTTTATACAATGTTTTCCATTTTTACAAAATTCAATGTTTTCCACTTTCCTCCATCCATGTTGCAATATACCCGCGTGTTTTAAATATATATAAATATATATTTATATCTAAACTAAACAAAATAATAAATATCACATTTATTTAATCCGTATTTAAACTCATCAAATATAACGGTTCTTTATTTGTATACATTTTATGATTATTCTATTGTTGATTTATATAATAACTACGCACACCTTGTTGTTTTCTTTTCTAACACCACAAACGCACCCTATGTTGTTTCGCTAAACCGAACGCACCCTTGTTGCGTTTTTGCACAACCAAACGCACCCTTTGTGGTCATTTATAAACCAAACTGCACCCTTAGTTTGAATACTGTCAAAACAAACCACGCACCTTAATGTGTCTTTCTTAAAACCAATCACACGATATGTTGTTTAATCCTGCCAAACCAAAAACACCATATTGTTGTTAAACTAAACCCTAACGCACCATTGTGCGATTTATACCAACCAATGCAACCCTTTATCTGTGTAAACCAAACAAACCAACGCACCCTTGTGCTTGCGGTCACAACCAAAACAACGCACTCTTATGTGGTGTTTATCATATAACAAACGCACCCTTGGTGCTGAATCAAAACCAAACGCACCCTGTCGTGATTCTGCACAGCCAAACGCACCCTATGCTGGTGCAAACCAAACGTACCCTGGCTGGCGACTCTAACAATCCCAACGCACCTTTTGGGGCACCCTTTAAACCCAACGCACCCTATTTGTTCTGAGACAACCCAAACGCACCCGTTGGTGGTGTTGATTTAAAACCAACAACACCCATGTGGGTCTGTTAAAATCAAACGCACCCTCTTGTGGTGACTGACAAATCAAACGCACCCTCTTGTGGTGTTAACCACATAAAGAAATACACCCTCGTGGTGTGGGGGCTGCCAAACGCACCCATATGGTGCGTAGGGTTCGGTGGTTGTGTTGGCTGAGTGGTGATGATGGTGTACGGTGGTGATGATGATGTGGTTACGAGGTGGTAAGGAGGGTGACGATGGTGAGGTGTTGATGGTAATGGAATCGGGTGCGTCTTGTGTGGGGACGATGATGTTATTGGTGGCTGTTTTGTGCTTATTGTGACATGTGTGGTGTTTTGGCTGCGGCAGGTGGCGGCAGCTGTAGTGGTGTTGCGGCAGCGGGGTGATGGCAGCGTAGGTGATATGGTGGTGTGGAGATGATGGTGTGGAGGAGATGATGTAGATCGGGGTGGAGTGGTGGTGTGGTCGACGTCGGTGGTGGTTCGGAGCTTGGCCGGAAATCTTAGCCGGATCCGGTAACAGCGCCGAAAAAGTAATTGTGTGTGTTTAGGGTTAGTATCAAATGAGGAAACCCTAGTTAGTTTTCTATTTATATAAGAAACTTTCAAAAAAATGTAGCAAGTGTAACATAATTTAGGGTTGAGGTTGTAAATATTACCACAGGGACCAAAAGTTTAATTTTTGTTAATTAATGGTTCGGGACTCGTTTAGCATACTTAACGATTTATTCAAAACACGAAACTTGCGCCATTGCATTCCAAATGATTTTTCCTATAAAAATGAGTATTTACATGACTAGTATTCATAAACGTTTTATAAATTTTCTATAACAATAACAACAACAACGATACCCAATCCCGCTAGGCAGGGTATGGGGGGTGAAATGTAGACAGGTCATACCCCTACCCTTAACGGGTAAAAAGACTGCTTCCGGGAAGACCTCCGGCTAAGAGAAAGGGGAGAGAGAGAGTGAGAGAGAGACAAAATTTTTTTTATAAAACGTTTATTATTTATTTGTGTATTACCGATAAACTTTGTCCGCAAAATGATCTTTAACTTTGCTATTTGGGGTGGCCCCCATTTTTTTTTTTTTTCCAAACGTCTTATGAATTAAAATGATAAATAATTTTTAAATAATATTGTATTTACTAAAAAGTGATATTAAATATACATCTTTAAATCTCTCTTTTAGCTGCTAATCCCCCAGAATGTCAATACGCGTTGTGTGCGTTGTTCAAAATTTTACAGGAGTATTTTTGTTATTTTCTGCTGTTTTTCGGCCGCTCTCGCCGGCACAAACTATAAGTAGCTCACGGAATGTCGATCTTTTCATCAATTGCTTTAGAGTCCAGTCGTCGCAAATCGTGTTCTAGAGGGTAGTTTTTGATAAGTCTATCTTAGAATTCACACAATCTTCTTTTACGTCGTTCTCAAGTCGTATAAGTTTAAATAATAAATTCCTTCGCTACAATGGTTACGCCTATGTAATAATCTACATTTTGCTCTTTTATTTATTTAAATATGTTCCGAAAAACTTTACCGGTTACGCGGTAATCGTTTTTAATTATGTCACAATAATGTATAAGCGATCAAAAAGTCAAAAAGTCAAGTCGGACCCGAAAAGTCAAAGGGTAAAATAGTCATTTAAAATTTTGAAAATTGCCAGTTGTTACAGTACTTACCCCTTAAAAAAATCTCGTCTCGAGATTTAATTCGTGTTAACCAATTGTGTGACTAAGAAAAGATTTAAGTTTTAATAAACCAGTTTTAAATAAGACGCTAATAACTTTATTCAGCAAAATTCGATGTTTTGACATCTCTCAATATACCAAAAATTTTGGCTAGGTTTGACAAGGATATTTAATCTATCAAAATATGTGTCTCAAAAATATCATTACAGATCTTATGACTGATATAAACGCGTTATAGATAAAGTCTCTTAATAGTGAAAGCATCAAAGAAGAAAGTGTAGTCGTGTAAGTATGTCTGTATAAGGTTTCAAATGTTCAAGAACGGGGTCTAGTTTCTGATATCTGTAATATTTGATGATTAATAACGGACGAGGCTTATGGATGTAAGTATCCAACTTACTTGGCAGTACCAAGATATATCGCGACCTAAGTCTTCGTACTAGTGGCCCGAAATGAATAGTTCGACCATCTCTTTCGTCGATAGGTGTTTATTTGGTTCAAGGGGGGTTACATTACCTATTGGATAAAGTTGTACAAGCTGGGACCGCTCTAGGACCACAACAAATCCGCAATACATACGACGATAAACTATAAACAAACGGTGATGGGATGCAGAGAGTGAGGACATTTCGAGAAACAATATCCCCAGAATAAAGTTCAACAAATGGGAGGAGCTCGCGGGAGAGCTTATGCTATAGGTGGTGGAATATTGTACTCAGTCTGTTAGTTCGAGATTGAACCAAGTCCATTAGCTCAAGAGTGTAACAAGTCTGTTAGCTCCACAAACAGTTCATGATCGTAAAGATTTGTAACGGCAAAAGTAATAACTTAAGAATGAGATAAGGTAGTTCAAGTGAGGCCTTAAGATTCTGCTGAGTGGTAAGACACGATTGTGTTTCTAGACCTTTTTAACGGATTTCGGTGATTATCGGGTTCGAGTTCATACTCGTTTCATATCGGATACCATTAAGCCCACTCATTTATAATTTATTATTTGCATAAAGAAGCGTCCCAATTTATGTAAATAATGAATTGATAAACTTATGGTTCGGTGATTTACAATTTATTTATTTAAATGAAGAGGCGTCCTAATCCTTTCAAATAAAGAGATTATAAATCATCCTACTTAATAATTTCTGATGCAATACGCGTACTCACATAACCTTCAAGGTGGTGGACAACATGACGGATGCATGGTGCTTCCTTATGAGTTTGGACGAGTGTTTATAAAATTATCACCGTCTTAGGTGACCGGAGCGGCGGGGGGGGGGGTGGTTTTTTTATGGATATACATTCCAAGGAATTGCGTCACCAACATTCGTGTGGAATTGGTGTAGGGTTGGTGGGTAAGGAGGAACAAGTGGCTGGAATATTAATGGGGTCCTGGGAGAGTGATATTGGTATTACATTGATACCACAAAAGATTCGGATGTATGTGTGAGATTTGTTCCTGTGCTATGAAGCAACACAGTTGTCATTGGCAAACTAAAAACGCACCTGACGACATAGAGTTCAAGATAGTTAATGAGTACTCGATTAAAGTAAATAAGTTAAATGTCTCTATGAACGAGTCAACATAGCAATTATCATATCAATCCTCATATTACAAGTCCCGCCCATACAAGACTTGTAATACTTAGATTCATACATAATTCCATGTAAACAAAATTATGACGGCTTTCGTGTAACCCGATATTGTATAAAGTTATGAGAAAAAGAAAGAAAAAAAATTCTTAAAGATCATTGTTTAACTTACAATGCCTGAGAACGAAGTGAGACCATTGTGCAACTCACAATGTCCAAGAAGTAAAATGAGACCATTGGGCAACTCACAATGTTTAAAAAGTAAAATAAGACAATTGTGCAACTTACAATGTCTTAAGAAATGTTATGGTATTTATATAAATAACTATTATATAAATAAACGTACAATATACGCAAAAAGGGATGTAGGCATATATATTATATATGTATGTCATGTAAGCACGTAATGTAACAAGTAATGTAAGCAAGTAAGCAAGTAGTGTGTATGCACTTTGAAAATGTTTGATGTGATGCAATGTTTGTGAAAACGGTTATAGTCTAGGTAACATATGCAACCTAGTTCTCTATAGCCAGTGCTCTGATACCAATCTGTAACACCCCCAAAAATGTGTCGCAGCGGAAATATGTCTGAGGGCGTTACTTCATAATACAACAGCACAAGATACAAGAGAACGACCTCTAAATGTGTCGTTTGAAAAGTAATCTCGTTGATTTTCTTGAAATTGATATAAGACTTGTCCCATAATTGCATCACAATGAAAAGCTTGAAAATGATACAACGAGATTTGATCATTTGCATGTAAGTAGAAATCCATGAATGAAATCTTGTCAAATTTAGACTCCAGTGCACATCAAGTAAGCTAAGCATCTAATTCACCTGAGAAAAACATGCTTAAAAGAGTCAACATAAGGTTTGTGAGTTCATAGGTTTTTGTAAGTATAAATGTTGAACCAAAGTTCTGTAAAGCGTGTATGACCGTTTCAATCCTTGAATGTTCTTCCAAAATTTATGTATGATTTTTAGAAATCAATGAGTTGTAAAATATGCATGACCATTTTAATCCCCAAATAGTCACAAAATGTACGTATGAAAATTAGACCGCAATTGTCTAAAGTATGTATTGCCACTTTATTCAAAGCAACGTGAATATTCCTATGTGTATAAAATAATGATTACAATTACTCTAAGTTCATGAAACCAATGCACTATGTACCCATCGTAGGTGTCCCCTCCAAGAACACCCGGGCAGTAATGAAAACCATATGTACCCATCACAGGTGTCCCCTCCAAAAACACTCGGGCAGTAATGAATATGTACCCCTCACAAGTGTCCTTTCCAAGAACACCCGGGCAATAATGAATGTGTACCCCTCGCAGGTGTCCCCTCCAAGAACACCCGGGCAATAATGACTGTGTACCCCTCACGGGTGTCCCTACCAAGAACACACGGGCATTTACTTGTAGTTATCAGTTCAATCCGCTTAAGCTAATTCGTAATTATTTCAAAAGTAAAGTACTACCTCCGTCCCACATTAAGTGTCCAGTTTGACTTTTTCAAGTCTATTTTCTTCATCTTTGACCTTAATTATTTCTTTTTATGTTTTATGACACTTGATGCAAAAAATATATGAATTGATATAGTTTTGAATGTGTTTTTTATTGGTATAATTTTTATTAAGTATTGTATAACACAAACACAAATACTTACGGTCAAAGTTGATGAAAAAAGACCTCAAAAAGTCAAACTGGACACTTAATATGGGACGGATGGAGTATGTATTTAAGACCAAAAATAAAGTCAGATAATGTATCCCATAGCGAGCTATATAAATGAGTATGTAAACCAATTTGCAATCAACCATGTAAATGCATTTGCAAACAAGCATGTTCTCACCCCAAAAATATATGTAAAACAAGTAAAACATAGGGCTATAAACTCACCTCGACGTTGTAGAACGATTGGTAGGAATGCGCATATTAAGCGCCAAACAAAACAGAAACTGGAACGGCTCGACCAATAAGTCGCGGTTTATCTTAACGGTTCTATCCTACTAGCCTAGTACAATGTATTTGGGTTTTCCGATGAATGAGTACATCAACGCGACACGTTGATAAAAGATTTAGATTTAAAGTTGTAATAGCTTGGTGGTTGGTTAAATAAAATAAATCAAGAAGTAAACGCAAATGGTGTAATATATTCCGTATATATTACATAATGAAAAATGACCAAGT
>BQNB010020198.1:20384-33007 GCA_026074375.1 Tanacetum coccineum | reverse complement strand
GAACACAATTCACAAACTAACGACCAACTTCAGCTCGCATCTTAGCCTCAATCGACAAAGCATGTAATCCACTTTGTAACTCATTGTTCAACAAAGAATATATAAGTCTATGCCTTTTTACCATACGCGACATCCTATTTTCTCCCTTCGGAAAATTAGACAACTTACAATACATCCTGCCCAAAATTTGTAAATTCATATACCCTACTAAATTGCTATATCGGATTGTTCTTGTTAATATGTAGTATATTATAAGCCATGATTCATAATTAAAACTGAAAACCCAATTATAAACAGAATCTCATCAAATAAGTTCATACCAAACATGGCTCTCGACCTTCCCTTTCCTCCCCTTGTTCCACCACGTCCCCTGCCCCTTTCGGTTGGTGATCTCTCTGCATAAACAATAATGTCAAAATAGATTTATCAAATATCGACAAATATAGATGTCTGGAGTAAAAGAATGACATACGTCTGTCATAATCGAATTTTGATGCTGGACATGTCCTTAACCCACACCCTACTTCAATCCATAACCTCTAGTCATCTAACTTTCAGCAACAACGGAAAGTAATGAGTTATGCTCTTACAAACCTTCACATCCATCCAATCAGCACTCGCACATTCCTAAAGTCTCTACAGGCTGCACAAATAAACACAAATAAAATAATTACCAACATATAAGAAAACCCCTAAAAATACAAATAAATATCCCTAACTATTCATACCCATAACCAATATCTAAAATCAAACCGTATAAGAAACCCCTAAATATTAAAGCGACAACAAAAATCATACCCGGGATTGCAAAACTGATTTGGATCTTGATATACAGAAAGTTATGCCATTGCCAATAAATCGGGATTTATTCGGTTAAGAGCCAAAGATCAATATATTGAAATAATTTATACATGTAATCTTACTTACAACGTATGGATCATAAATACACTTTTGGTTTGGAAGATTGGAAGTCATCTTGTTGTAACTGCAGGAACCTTTGGCATTCAGGACGATTCCATATACTAAACATGTTGTAACAGCTACGATAATAGAAGTGCTCCATATTCAATCCGGTTCCTACATTAACACATTAACTTTTATATGCCCGTTAAATTTAAGGGCTGATTCTTTTAGTATAATAGATAGATAATAGATATAGAACTTAAAAACAAAGTTTATCAGTATAGTCTTAATATTTTCATCGGTTTAATCGAATGTAGAAAATAAATCGGATAAATTATGAGATCATACAATATTACATATTAAATATAGAAAAAAGTATACATATATGTAGAACCGGCTCGACCCGGTGGTTTAACTGGTTGAACCGATGACCCGATGAACCAGTGATTAAACCGAGTCGATTAAAAAACCGGGTTTTAAAACATTGATAGTCAATTCATGCAGCTAACACCGTTTAGTTTGTAAATGGGAAAAAGTAAAACATAAGTAATATAATAGTTTAAAAAAAAAATTAAAACACATGTTCTATAACCGCATCAAGTATGACTTATGAATAATAA
Source organism: Tanacetum coccineum (assembly GCA_026074375.1). NCBI lineage: Eukaryota > Viridiplantae > Streptophyta > Magnoliopsida > Asterales > Asteraceae > Tanacetum > Tanacetum coccineum. The sequence continues at coordinate 31,484 of BQNB010020198.1, read as the reverse complement.
TTTGGGCTAGCTCAGATGGTCACCAAAAGTAACCTTAAGAAGGTTGTTACCACATACGGGGAGGCCTCGGGTTCGAGCCTCTTCGTAAGGGTTTTCCTTCTAGAGCAAATAATAAGTGGCGTTTATCCTTTATGATGAATGTTCGAGTCTTATATAGTGCCATATTGGATGTCACTATGAGCTCGAATCACTAACAACTAACTTGCTGTTCTAAAAAAATAAATATAAATTATGAATATGTTTCAAAAGCACATCTATGGTATGTTTGGCGAGGGGCTTATTGAGGCTTATCGGGGCTTGGGCTTTTAAAATAAGTCGACTTATAAAATAAGTCTTCTTTGTCATACGAGCTTATGAAAAGACTTATAAGTCATAAGTCTCTATAAGCCTCAGCCCCATAAAAGAGGCTAAAAACTTTAGATCGGGGCTTTCGAACCGTAAATTACTTGTTTACCCACACAAATATCTAACTATCCCAAAAACTAATTTAATTATGCCTTTTTTTATAGTTTTGCAATAATAAACCCGAGCATCAACTCATTTACCAATCAAATTTATAAAAGTACAAATTTCAATTTCGACTTATAAGCCTATCTTCAAACCCCAGCCCAGCCCAACCCATTTGTAACAAGCACATTTAATAAAATTATGACACATAAAGTTCATGATCTTTTTATAAGTAACATGTTATGCTAATTTGGTAATTGCTCACAATTTGCTAGGATAAAGTAAACGCATTGTCATTTCTAATATTCACAATATTCGTAAGAAAACTTGTTATGTCAAATATTAATGATCCATCTCAAAAGATATACGTGACTGCTAAATTCATCACCTTTTGAGGTATAAGATGCAGTCAAAGAAGTGAGTAATGATAAGAAACATAAGTTTAAAGCTGAAACGACATAGGTAAAAAGCTAAGAGCCCGTTTGTTTCACGGGTGTAGACTCATAGTATTAGGATTGGGCTTCATAACATTCATTTGGTTGAGGGGGTTGGGCTTTTAAATTAGGACTCACACCTTCCTAATCCCGTATATTACCCTCTCTACTTTCTTCTCTCTCATATAAACATCTACCTCCTAACATAACTTTTTTTTATTGACCGCTCTAATCTTCTCATTAGTACACCAACTTGTAATCATTCAATTCTTGTCGATTGGTTTATATCAGCTAAATCATGAGATAATCAATAGATGATTAAAAAAAAATTCTTGATTTTTAGTTTTTATCAATTGTATTTGTACAGCCCTTATTGATTTTGTATGCCTAATTGATTATTGTTATTTGTTGGAGGGTAATACTATACTTCACAAACCAACAGGTAATCGATTGGTTATTTGTTGTATGCCTATTCATGTTTTATTTTTGTGAGTAATTTTTAACTATATTTCACAAACCATATGTTATATCATTTTGGAAAATTGCAAATGATTAGAAATTAATGAATGTTGGTAACTTTTTGATAGAAAGTGATTTGAGTCTTGCTGTTAGCCGTGTACAAACCGGGTTTTTTGCCGTAACCGGTTAGTAACTGGTTACTAATCGGTTTTTGGTCAAACCCGGTCAACCCGATTAGTACCAAAAACCGGTTAGTAATCAGTTGGACTTTTGAACCCAAAATCCCTAACCGGTACTAACCGGTTACGGTTGGAAAACCCGGTTAGTAACCGGTTAGACTTTAGGGAAGAAAAATGTTTGCGTTTAATAATGACTCATGGAGTTTAAAGCCTCAAATTTGAAGCTACTGGTCATTGTAACTTGTATTTTCGTTTTATAATGGGCCATGGTGTTTTAAGCCTCAAATTTGAAGCCACTAGTCAAAAATCTTTATATTGCAACTTGTAATTTAAGCCACTGTAATATTGTATGATTGTTGTAACTAAATCAAAGGCTACAAGGGTATTTATACAAAATTATGGAGTGCTATAATATGCCTTAAATGAAACAAAAAAGGTCAAACAAAATTATGGGTACTACTATTGGTACCCCCCTTGGCCCACAAAAAAGTACCAAAAATGTACTTTTGATTCCTTTTATACCCCCTTTTTACAGTGCAACGCAGTTTTTTATCAGTTTTTGTTCCGTAAATTTTAACAGTTTCATACTTTTAACCTGTTAAACTTTATATTTTTCGTTCCGTTTTTTCCGTGTCACAGTTTTATAACATATACAAAATTATAAAAATAAAAAAAAAATAAAAAAAATAAAAAAAACGAGAAAAACCAGGGGGGGTACAAACGGCTTTTCAGGGGGGGTATACTTACATTTGTGCAGGTGCTTGCATGCCTGCTTCTTTTCTCCTTAACTGTTAAGCTTACAACGATCCAACATTGCCATGTTAAGCTTCTTTTCTCCTTTACTGCTACTTGTTGTTATGATACTACTAGTATTTTACTAACATTGCCATGTTTTCACTATTTGATACATGTTTAAAGAAAGCTTAAAAGAGCCTGATATGGTGTGTTTAAATGAAAGATAATTGTATATTTTTTTGTCAATTTAGTGTAGGAGAAAATGGCCCGCACTTCAATCACTAGCAGACGACGCAAAGTACTTCATATTGTCGAGATTCTGAATTCACTTGTTAGTGTTTTTAATGTAGTATTCATGACTTGCTTACGTCTATCAATGCTACGTATACAAATCAATAGGCCTCTATCGAAGAGTAAAGAGCAAAAAAGGCTTGAGAGAATGATTTGGTTAAATAAGCTAACACGAGAATCAGACGTCGTTTGTGTTAGTCAACTCCGAATGGATAGAAGTACCTTTGTTAGGTTGTGTGAGATGGTAAGAGATGTTGCCGGTTTAAAAGGCACAACGAACATGACTTTAGAAGAAATAGTTGCTCTCTTTTTATATGTATTTGCTCATCACAAAAAGAATAGAACCATTAGCTTACTTTTCTTACGAAGTGGGGAAACTATTAGTCGACAATTTAATCGTTGCCTTCTAGCCATCTTGAAATTACATGCGTGTTACTTCAAAAGCCACAACCTATTACCGATGACTGTGATGACAATCGTTGGAAGCCTTTCAAGGTAACTTCTAATTAATTTTTTTTAAATTGTGTTATTGTTTCATGAAAAATATCAGTTACTTGTTTACTATTTATTCATGATTATGAAAATTAAAGGGGTGCTTAGGTGCTTTAGACGGGACTTCAATTAGAGTCACGCCTCCATCGGATCAAAAACCAAGGTACCGCACTAGAAAAGCAGACATAGCAACAAATGTATTGGGTGTTTGTTGTCCAAATATGCAATTTATATATGTTTTGCTCGGTTGGGAGGGTTCCGCACATGATGGTCGAGTGCCAAGGGATGCAATAAGTAGGCCCGATGGTCTTAAAATACCTCAAGGTATAAGCAAAAGAAATTTCTTTTTCTCTATATCTGTAACTGTATTTAATTTTTGACTAAGATAACTTTTACTTATAATTTTTTAGGTTGTTATTATTTAGTAGATGTTGGATATTGCAATGCTCCCGGCTCTCTAGCCCCCTTTCGAGGTCAACGGTATCATCTCAACGAGTTTCATGGTCATCGACCACAAAGTGTTGCTGAATATTTTAACATGAAACATTCGAAGGCTAGGAATGTAATTGAAAGATGTTTTGGATTACTAAAAGGGCGTTGGAAGATATTAGCTTCCCCATCCTTTTTCCCGATCACTACTCAAGTCCGCATTATTCTAGCATGTTGTCTTCTACATAATCTAATTAGGAAATACATGAAAGTTGATCCACAAGAGTTGGAACAAGATGAAGAAGACGAGATCGAACTTGAAGAACAATTAGTAGAAGAAGCTTGTTTATCACATGTCAGTCTGACCGATGAATGGTATAACTTTAGAGATGGTTTAGCACATCAAATGTTTAATACCCGGAGAGAAACATCAAATCCATAATCCAGTTTCCTGACAACTTGTGGCGTAAAGTAAAATGACCATCAATGTTCGAATGCCTTTTTTGTGTTGCTGCAGTTTATTAAAAACATGGGTTCTAAGGCATTCTTGTTAGCTTTTGGAGGTTTATGTTAACTTTTGAGCGCTAAAGTATGTGGTGGTTTTGAGGTTTAAAAGCGTATATATATATACCCTTATGCTTATCCCAGTTTATTGTAAAATGTATATTTTGGTTATATTCCCAGTTGGTTACTTCGAAGGATGAAATGTGCTCTTGGTGTTTACGTGTTCACTGATCAGGTTTTATATCATTTTTTATTTTATACTTGAGTTGACTTTTTCTCTAGTAGCATATCTGTAGCAAAATGTGATAAACAAACATTATTTATGGAAGTGACTTTCAAACCCCTGTGTAACCAAACAACATTTTTTAAATAGTGAAATTTAATCCTAAACCAACCATCTATAAGTCCTACACCCAAAGTGAAACCCAACCTCAAACCAAACGGGCCCTAAGACCATGTTTATTGGTGATTTTCTCTTCCAACCAGTTGGGTAGAAAGGACACACAAAATCATTATAATATTAAAAGTACATAAAAGGAAGAAAGAGATGCAAATGATCGTCCCAAACATGTGATCCAACCTCGCCACATGTCACACTAAGATTGGTTGTATAATTTACCTTTTATTTTGATTCTCTACATGGTCTTCATCTTCATCACTTCTATTTGCTTTCATTGTGATTCTTCTAATAAATAGTAAAAAATAAACTGTTGGCTTCATTCCGACGATGTTTAGATGGATGGAAAGCAAAAGACCAGTTTTTGTTTGGATGGAAAGCTGTAGAGGAAACGTGATCAGGGGCTGCACTAGTGCCTGCAGTTATGTTCCTGGCTTAATTTCTATTCGAATATCTGGTTGCATCTGCATGGGGAAAAATTGATTGGCACCCGGTCTCGTTGAAGCATTGCTGATATGGGTTATCTCTTTTGTGTAAAAGAAATATGAATAAGTCAAAGGGATTTGCCTTGACACCGATTTGCATCATGAGGTATTGGGGATTTGCCTTGACACCGATTAGAGTAAATATAATTATATATTTGGTTGGGTTGGGTTGTTGATAAATTGTAAAAAGGTTGAGATTGATTGTATGTATAGATTGTATATGTGGAGGAGTGAGAAAATAGTATTTTAATAAGAGATTGAGTTGGAGAAGGTTGCGAATAAACATAGTCTAAATCACGCATAATGATAGATGCAAAATGTAGAACATATTTTGATGTTACTTACAAGGACAATATAATTAACTTGTCTAGCTTAATGATTCTATGTTCTTCTTTATGTTTGTTATTCAAACTTTATTGTTCTAAATATTAAACTCCTACATTAGCACAACATCATATAATAATAATAATATTATTGAGTTTATGGTATAAAATCTACCTTACAACATATTTCTAAACGGAAACTAGCTTAAAATTTTACCAATAATTTGTAACACTAAATGCTTTTGTATGAATTATAGGATCTTTGTATTTTTAACTTTGGGGCAATTGCATATATCCCCATTAAAACTTGCATATTTGCATATATACCCAAAACATGCTTAACTTGCATTGTATATCATGCATTGAAAACTTGTGTTTTGGGTATATATGCAAATATTCAAGTTTTACTGGGTGTATATGCAATTCTCCCTTTAACTTTTGGTACATAGATAAATTTATGTGTTATTAGTTACCTTCTAAATTAAATTATGGACAACAGAAAAAAAATCTAGTCGCTTTTATAGGACAAGAGATGATGTTGTTCATAACACCACAATTACAATCACATCCTAAGAGCCGAGATACGAGGCATGGTAATTCAATTTGCATATAATATCGTTACTATTTTATAAAAATGTCGGCACCTGATATGATCAAATAAGTACATATTTTATGTATCATTTATCCCATGATTATTGATTATTTATTTTATGTTTTTTTATAAGAAATGATACTTAATTGTTTAATATTTCGCATCATAGTTAAAAATAGAACAATTGGTGAAAAGACACGGAATTGGCATGAGTTGAAGTAAAATATAGAAGAGTGAAGATTTGAACACGTTGTAATGTTTTGGTTATAACTTCTTCGTCCGAGCTCTATTTTAGTTGATTCAAAAGGCCCTGAAAAGAAGAAAAAGAGATCTTTACTTTAGGAAATAAAATACCCGAAAATCTAAAGTTAAATGAAAAAGCCCCATTGTGTCTTGGGCTGGTCCACGAGAGAAAAGAAGAAACAAAAGGCAAAGCCAGGCTTTGTATGTTGGGACATGGAGCAGAAGGAAAAAAAAAGGTCACAGAAGTCGTTGAAGGATATATATCCCATAACCTACATAACGAAAAAAAAAGAACAGAACAATAAGCGGCCGACATCAAAAAGGAAGTTTTTGAATTGGTTTTCGACATATGTTTTTGGAGCAGAAAGTGGATAACTAGTACGAAGGTTGTATTTTTTTGTTTTACTTTTGATTTAGCTCTTTATGAACGAGACATCGGATCGACTATTTTACTCGGGTTTAAACTTTTATTGTTTGAACATTTGTTTAATTACATTACTTAGTGATGGGCTAGTTTTGGTAACTTTCTAGTTATTTGTAAACAAATACAAGGGAACAACGGGATGAATTTGCAAACTATCAATTTAAGATATAAAACTAAGTCCTCAACACAAATTTAGCTTCTACGCAACATACGAGGGCGAATGAGCCCTTGTATCAAAATTTGGTGAAAGCACTAAAAAATGATTATTAAGAAGATAGATGTAAAATGACACTTGTATCTTAAACATTAATCAACTAATTCATTTTGATTCTTTTACGTTTTCAGAAACATACCTTGCAGTCCTAGACATATTAGCAAACACTACTATTACAAATCCAAGTGCTTGGACGAGTTACACAAATTGCATGCTCAGTTTAAGCGCTATTTCTCTTGAGCCCCTATCGTTAATTGCTTTACATACTAACGGTCTCATGCATTGTTTGCATTTTCAAAGTACATAGTCACACACAACAGTTTCATAGCAGACGATAAATTTTTTCAAGACATAGCCGAAGCAAGTGGGTTTTTAACAGCATACACCCACACATGCCATGTGTCAAGACATAGCCGAAGCAAGTGTCTTTTGTATGTTTTGTCACATGGTTCTTGCTTTGAAACAAACAAACAAAAGACATACTGTTTTTAAGACATACTAATTACCACTCATATATGTTTTTACCACCCATATCTCGCTCTCAAACAACATTCTTCCTAGCCCAAGTCTTTCCACGCCTTGCACACTGGTTGATCGTCCTTTTGCAAGCACCCATCTCTCACACGGATTGGAAATGAGATCCTCTGGATCATTGGATGGAATGAATGGGATTGTGTTTTCTTTGTGAGTTTGTTCAGCTCGTTTTGTTATTATGGTTTTTGATTTGGCGATTTGATTTTGTTGATGTTGTGACTTGGAAATGTATTTGATGGTTAATGTGAAATGTTTGGTATAAAAATAATGTGATAATTTTGCAACAGTTCTACAAGTGTGTGTGTATAATAGATAATCGGTTTGAAAAGTAAAGAAAATACGAAAGTGTGATAATGTAAAACTCAAATGCGTCTAGTTTTCGAACATTTTGTCTCTCTAGTCGCGTCCTGAACAAGGTACTTTGTTTCAGCCTTTATATTTTAAACCAAAGTTGTAGATTTTAAACTGAAACATCTTACCTTTTCTTTGGCTATACAATTGACGCCGGAACTAATCTTTAAAGTTGTTGACTGACATATGTGAAAGATTTTAACCACACGTGGAATTCTTGTTATCGATGTTTTCAGATAATCATTTTTTCATTCATTGCTCTCAGTTTGCACTAAAGTGAAATGAATATTTAAACTAACCATTAAAACATTTGTTATGTGGAGGGAGTTATCAGACGCATAAGTAGATATATTATTTGCGAGATCGGCCAAGTCACGGGAGCTGCTATGGGTTCGATATTGTTTATGTACTTATCATGGAAATGATTAATAAAGAAAAACAGTTTTTACAGGTAACAGGTTACAAAAAAAAACTATTCACTAGTTACTATTCATCGGGTACTATTCATCATAGTTACTATTCATCAAGTTTTTTTTGAGTTATTGTTCATGGCATCGGACGGCAGTGATCAAGACACGAGATACACACTATCTAACCTCTTGCAAATGGGTACGGTGGCCGAATATGAGAGTGAGTTTGTGGTACTTGCAAATCGAGTAACGGGGATCTCTGAATCTTTACTTATATCATTTTATATCTCCAGACTTAAGCTGGTGTTACAAATAGATCTGTTGAGGGCAAGACCTAAAACTTTAGGAGAAGCCTTTGCCTTAGTCCGGATCACCGAAGCCCGTTTTGAGGACGAGAGGGCTACCACAGTCATCGCCAAGCCAAACGACCTCAACATAGCGGTACTGGTAAAAGATATTGAGGAAACAACTCTCCATACGTCAAACAAGGTAAAAGCTGTATCAACAAGTATGGTTGCTACATATGAAGAACACGGGTGTCAAGATGGGTTTTGTATGGTTGCTACATTTGAAGAACAGGAGTGTCAAGATGGATTAAAACCGGTTACAACCGGATCTTCTGCTGGGAAAAAAAGGTGATCTTGGCGCCATTACCTCCAAAGGAGGCCCACCTGATCACATGCGAGCTAGTGAGAAAGAGCTTGTTGTTTTAAAGTCCCCATTAGAGCAAAAGTCAATGTTCAGGCGTCAAGAAAGAATGTTGAGACGACAAGAGCAACAACGATTAGCGACGGATGCTAAAATTCAAAGAAGAATTTGGGATCCTGGAATCAAGAGTATACAAGACAACACCTTGAGGGCAAGGTGGTTTTGAAGGAGTGAGGAATGATACGCCTGTGGATAAGCACAGAGACTTCATGAAGGATTAGGATAACCATCATAGTTATCAATTGTTTAGAACAAATGTTTAGGATAACTATTTGTTATGTTTAGGATAAGTCTTGTGTTTATGTGAGTTATGACATAACTAGTATTTAAGGTTTTGTTTCATTAATGAAAAGTAATCAATGAAGTTTGTCAAATAAATTGTCTAGTCTTCTCTTTATATTCTTAAGGAGCTCGCACATGCTTACGCTTGAAGTTGTGCTACTATCCCGATACAACCCAAAGCTGGTCGTATCATAACATAGTAATCCTATCAATATTTTTCTTATCGTACCTGCACGTTGTACTAGCGTTATTGTCTTTGATTATCAGGTGTGCAGGAGTTGCGATGTCAGTGACAGTCTTCTCTTGCTCAATACATGTCAAGCTTATGTGCCTCGAGTTCTTCCATATGAGCTTTGATTAGCTTTTCTTTAAATAATGTCTTTGTTCACTTGATTGATCCCAAGTTAGTTTTTTTCTCTTTTCATTTTTTTGATCCTCTACCCAATAATTGTCACATGAAAATTGCAACCTTTTTATGTATTTTCTGAAAAAGTTTTCAATTAGAGGTTGCACTTTTGATTCACTTAATTGGGGTCAATTCAGGTTATGTTCAACCTCTAATGGGTGTAATAAGAAAAAGAAGAAGAAAACGACGTACTGCATAAAAGGAGACGGGTCACACTAGTCAACCTGTGTTCAAGTTATATTATAAACGAGTTGGAAAGTGACCCGCGCGTTGCGGCGGGGGCTAACATGTTAGAGCAGCATATGAGGAAAACATACTGATACATGAGGCGTAGTTCATATCTTTCTACATATGTAAATCTAAAGAAATGCAACTCCAAACACCCATTCGTAATGTTTCTGTGTCACCAACTTAGAAGTCTTTGGGAGAAACTGCTACCTCAGGAGCGGACTTTAAATTCCACAAACCCACTTAGATATTTGCATAAAGTAACAATTCCAGATCATTGTTACTGGTCATATGAAAAGCATCCAAAAATAGTTATTTCACCATGTGTACATGTATGGATCAAAAGAATTTTGGCTGGATAGATTTAACCATGATACATTAGTTGGCAACATGGGCCACATTAATAAGCCCACACAAAGCCGGTAGCCCAATATAGTCAAATGTTTGTGTCATAGTATATAGTAAAATAAAATAAAATAAAATGAATATGATAATTATTTAGCAGTAGTAGTAAACTGGTCTTTGATGGACGACTTAGAACAAGAAGAAGTACATGCACATATGCATTGACTTACAAATCATGAAACCGCGAAAATGGCCAAAGGTCTACCATAATGATGTGATTAAATCATTTTTTGAAATAGCACTTTGGATCCCCATTTCCATATAAATGGCTCAAATTGGGCAATGTTTTTACCTATAAAGGGTCAAATGGGTAATAAATTAAGGCAAACAACGCAGATTGAATTTACAGGACAAGAAGCTAAAATAAACTTTTAATATAAAGAAGTTTATCAATGTTTCAAGGACATGACAGAAGCATCAATCATCCTCAAGTACATAACGATGCACTCCAAATCAAAACCATAACGAGACATAATTTTCAAAACTCACATCCTTGTTGGCCCCTTGAATGTGATATAAGGTTTATTAAGGGCCTGTTTGGTAAGAACTTTTTTAGAACTTTTATATAGAGATGCAAGATTTTTTATTTTCAGAAGATAACTCCAACAAAAAAAAAGCTGTGTTTGGAATACTAGCTGTAAACTTTTATTTGTAAGAGACAGCTTGAAAATAAAAAGCTACAAGTTCAAAATTTAAGTGGAGCTGTTAACATTTGAGTTTTATAAATTACCTATATATCCTTTAATTATCCATGAAAGATATGTATGCATGGTATGTTATGTTATTAATTTGCTTCTGTAGGGGTGTCAAAAAAGCCGACCCGACCCGACCCGATTCACACCCCTACTTATCAGTATGAGTAACTGTTGCATTTAACATATAAAAAAATGATATGAATATGTTAAAATAATTAACCAATTTTATTATGAATCCCATAATTTTGTATAACAGGTATACTTAAACAAAAAGCACAAACAAAACATTTTTTTAACAATATGAATATGCTATGCTTGTTTTGTACATTTATCTATATTTTTTATTTTCCATTTAATGTGTTAATAAAGGAGCAAAAATAAATTATTTCTTTTAATGAAACACGTTGAAAATGTCTCTCAAGGAACATCTAAT
>BQNB010020198.1:0-20315 GCA_026074375.1 Tanacetum coccineum | reverse complement strand
ATTAGCTTTATTAAGAACTTTACACTGTTGATCATACTGTTTTTAAAGAGTTTGATAAGATTGTAAACATTCTTTAGAGCAAGTATGTACCTCAGTATCTGATCTGGATGAACTGGATGAACCTGAAGACAAATGGGCCATTAGAGCAAAGTCTGTGGGTCCTTCTTCAGCTTGATAGCTCCAATCATAACCACATATCCCATCTTGAACAACTAAGGCATTTGCAGGAGTCTCTACTAGTACAATCCTTCTTGGAGCATCTCCATTTTTATTCCCATGATTCCTTGGTGCCCTGCATTCTCTAGCAAAGTGACCTCTCCTGTGGCAGTTGTAACATTCAACATTTGTCTTATCAAAGCCAACAGTTTCTTTGCCATTAAAATTTAGATTCCTTACTGTCTTCTTTAAGAATCTCTTCACCCTTATGGTAAGCATGGCCACCTGCCATTTGAGATCCACCTCTTCAAAATCATCAGTATCAATCTGCTCTAGATCTTCATTATCCAACTGTGGACTATTAGATTGATTGAAAAAGAAGGAAAACATGACAGGTTGAGGAAGACGCTTGTCCCTTTGACCTAGCAGCAGGAACATCATAAGCAGTATTAACTGCTTCCTTAGTACTGCTAGTATCATCTGAAGATACAAAAGCCACATTCTGAGAGTTTGAGTTTGAGCTTGATTGGCTTTTAATCTCAGCGTCATATACTTTCAAATTATTGTACAAATCATCCATGCTCAACTCATCTAGATCAGCTTTGTTACGCATGATCAAGGCAATATTGTTCCAAGCTGATTGTAGACTTCTTAGCAACTTAAGATTTGCAACTTCCTAGGAGATAACTTCACCATGAATTTCCAATTGACTAATGAGTTTCTGAAACCTATCATAGGTTTTATCTAGTCCTTCAGATCTTGATGCAGTAAAATTCTCATATTGCTGCTTCAGAATGGTTTTCTGCATTTTCTTTGATTCTTTTTTGCCTCTAAACTTGGCGTTGATTGCTTCCCATAAGGTCTTTGCATCCTTGATTCCATGAAACTTTAATAGGTGCTCATCAGGAATGGCCAACAACAGAGTACTTTTTGCTTTTAATTCATTCTTTCTTGCTAGCTTTTGTTCAGCAGGTTTAGGAGGAATGAGACCTTCAGCATTAGCTGATGCAACAGCAGGTGCATCACCATTCATAATAACCTCCCAAAGAGCATAATTAGTGTGAGTAAGATATTGCTCCATTCTCATTCTTCATAAATCATAGTCTCTAGTTTTGAGTACTAGAAGTTTTAGTGCAGACACTGTTTGGGTAGTTTCTGATTGTGATTCCATCTTCTCTTTGATTATGAGATCTTGTAAGGATATAGTGTTCTTTTTATTCAGAGTTTCTCAACAAGCTCTGATACCACTTGTCGATCCCTTCTTGACAGATCTTACTTAGCTTGTTAAAGCTTAGTTATATTGGATAGATCCAAGACAACTATAGTAGAAACTAAGATTAAGAATATCACAAACTATGCGGAATCTAGTTTGCAATACTAAGAAGAACAATGAAACAGTAAAAACAAGATCTTTACTAAACTTTCAATATATTGAATACTATTTTGAATTACAAAATAGCTATGAATACTAACTATGATTGCTATGCAAACTATGAATACTAATATGAAAACTGATATCTAGATCTATGCCTTAGGGTTCCTTTTATACACCAAGGAAACCCTAATGGGCTTACAAAACGCGTCAAGTGATTATGATCTTTTCTATAAGTAAACATAATCTCTTAAACAAATAAGTTTATACATATCTTCTTTACAAATAATTGATACTTATCTTCATAAGTATTCTTGTTCTTCAATCAACCTTTATCTCTTCTCTGATATGTCTTTGATCTCATCTCTGACAGCATTAATCCTTCCAGCAGTTGTAATTACTCAGCAGTTGTAACTGAGCACAAGCAGCATTAACTACTTAGAAGTTTACTCTAGCAGTACTAACATACACTAGCAGTACTAACTTTAGTACTAGCAGTAGTAACTACTTAGTATATTTTCAGTCTTCATCTCTGAGCAGTCTTAACTTCTACTAGCAGCAGTAACTTTATACTAACAGTACTAATTATACTAACAGTAGTAACTAGCAGTAGTAACTTTATACTACCAGTACTAACTACTTAGCATAATTTTCATTAGTATTACCAGCAGCACTAAGTTATGCTTGACAGCACTAATATATACCTGAGCAGTAGTAACTCTAAGAATCATCTTGAAGTCTTTTAAACCCAACAATCCTCCCCTAAACTTGATGTTCATCTTCTGAATCTTCAAGTTTCATTAAAAGTCTTCACCATCACCAGGAGGATGCATTCAAACACTTCATTGAGTAGTTGATAACACATCTTATTCTAATGATCAGCTTGAAGCTTCTTGTTCAGCATGTTTGAGATTGTTATTGGTGTAAGGGGATATCTTTTCTCAACCAACATAAAGATATGTAGATTTCTAAAACCTTACAAAGTGCACTCCACAGTTATCAAACAGCTTCCAAACAGTCACTTTGTACCCTTGTAGATTTCTCCATACTTCACTTTTTATGTCAGGTTCAAACATTACTTTCAAATCACCCCATAACACTCTTTCATAATCCTCCTCTGGCCTTGTATTCTTATGTTTAGCTTTAACCAACTTCCAGAGGGTCTCCAAGTCTTCTCTATCAATACCCTGAAGCATCTTTATCATTGATGAATACCTTTTTGAGCTTCCATCAGCCCTTATCAATTTAAAGTATCCCATCCTTCCATCTTTATCAATCTTGTATTCAACAATCACTGGAGGCTTAGTAGCTAGAGGTATAGCATCAATTGCTACCTCATCATCTTTAACTATCTCAATATGCCTTTTCATCTCTGCCTCCTCTTGATCATCTTTTTCAACTTCTACATGCTCATCTATCTTCTGCTTCTTTGACATATCAGATTCAAGTTCATCCCCTGCTCTTTTAGAGCTTTCCTCTGTTCTTGTCTCACTGCCTTTCACTACTTCTAAATTCATGTCCACAAAAGTATTTACTCTTTTCATTTCCTTATCAAACAACTTCTGGATTTCATCATAGCTTTTGCTCTTCAACTGACTATGTTTGTATCCAGCCATATTCTTCAAATAGGTGGACATTTGATTTCTCTTTTGAGCTTTGGTAGGTGGCTTTCTTCTTATCTCTTTAGCTCTAAGCTTTGCAGAGTGTTTCTTTCTTTTGTTTATGAGCTCTATAAACAATCTAGATCTTTCTTGATTGTTAATTTCTCCTGATTCCTTACTACTTGTATCTCTGAGCTAATTCAATATAGAGTGAGTCCTTCCATCATAGCTTCGTGTGTTATCCCATGATTCAATTAAAAGCTAATGTTGGTCTTCTTCCTTTGGCCTTGCATGCCTCCCTCTTTATTAGTTCAGCTTGCAACTGAGCTTCAAGATTTCTAGCCATTTCTTTATAAAGAGCAACTTGATCTTTCTTTTTTAATGGCACTTTAGGCTCTACCATTTTTTCTTTGCCTTTGTCTTTTACTTGTGGAAGTTGTGAATGTGAAGAAGAAAATGTTTTTGTAGATGCATGTACTTGCTGATTCCAGATGATGAAATATATTCCCTTATACTTGGTCTACATTTGTCAATCTGTTGTAAAGCCAGCAGTCGTGTTAACAGGCTTTGGGTTGGCTAGAGTTGTTTTGATCTCATTACATTAGTTTGAGGAAAGACTCAATCATTGGAATTTCTACATTGGCCACTAACAGTAGTAGATACTTCAGCAGTACTTAAACTAGAATTAAACTTTGTAGTTGTTGCAACATTACTACAGGCTTCTTTAACCTCTTTTCAACTCAATTTCCTGCTCTCTCCAACACACCATGTATCAAAAACATCAGGTTGTCTTCATTTCATCTCTAAGTCTCATCTACCAAAGTAACTTCTTGCTATCAATATCAAGATTGCTACTTTTCCTCCCATGTTTGGAATGCATTCCTCCCTGAGCACCCAAATGGCATATTAGTTGATATCTACATTGCTTAGATGAACAATCGTTCCTGTATATATTCTCTAGCCCTTATGTTCCTGGGATTCATTCTCTTTTCCAATTGATTGACTCTCTTCTTTATTAACTAGCTATTCTCCTTGGATTTGTAGCAGTCCTTGGCTTTCTCGAAATCAACGACCCTTCTCCTATAGGTTGCATATAAATTTCATCTATTCAAACAAGTATGTATCTTATCCTCACCACTTTTGGTGGATCAATAGGAAAGGGTTAGAGCATGTTCTCTCAGGAAGTTGACTCTCAGTAAGTAAGTAGGCTCTGTAGGATCACTATCCTGTATTTGTTTCCTTCTGATATTTTCTTTTGAGGTTTAAGGGATGATTGGTTGATGGGTCTAACGGGTTGTGAAGGGGAATCAGTAGGAGGTAGTTGAATCTGCACTATGGCTTTATATCTTGAACCATTTATTGTGGAGAATAGTGGCTGTAAATCCTTACTAGAATAAAACCCTTGCTATGGTCTCTTTATGTAGCAAACACCTTCTTGGTGTGGGAAGGTTGTAACATAAAACTTCCTTTGATGTTGGACATTCCCTTAATTGTTTGTCCAGGAGACTTACAACATCTCTTGGGTACATGAGAAATTTTACCCCCACCATCCAAGGTTCTACTAACATATTGTCAAATGTAATTGGAAAGATTGTGAATTTTGATTGTGGCAAGACATTTGATAGCAAGATGACCTAGCTGCTACTAAAATTCATTATCCAGGATGTCGTCTTTGGACTATGGCATTACATATGGTAGCGGATGAGAAATTTCCATTGGGATGAGAAATAAGCTTTATAGAATGTAAGCTTTTGAGTAAGATTTTCATACCCCATTCTTTCTAATTCTGCATAAATGGTAGCAGTGGGTAGATAATCTGTTTCTTCAGCATCATCCAACTTAAGATCACTCTTTATACTTGTCTCAGAGATGATTACCTTCTTCTTGTCTACTAGGGCTTGTATCTGTCGTTCCCCATTAACTATTTTGACTTAGCAGACCTGTCAGGAATATTCAATAAGGTAGTTACAATGGTGGATTGACGTTAAACACATATTGGACTGAACTCGCATTTAGAAAATCAATAATGCCATCAAACCCATTACTTTCTTCGGGTTTCTCCAAAAACACAACTAAATTGTGAGTTTCAGCAAACTTTGGGGTCGACATTGTGATGGGTTTTGATGATTAAAGATGAAATTGGGTTATGGTTTATGATTAGAGAGGATAACAAGGGTAATCGAAAGTAATGAGTGATTGTAAACTTAATCGGAAGTATTTATGAACTCACCATCACAGCATTAACGTGTAAAAGGCCGCAGTAAGTTAAGCCTAACAGTATTAACTAACCCAACAGTAGGAAGTTATGCCTGGCAGCATTAACTTATGCCTAACAGCAGTAAGTGAATGCCTACCAGCATAAACTAATGCGGGCAGCAGTAAATTAAGCCTAACAGTATTAACTTAAGTTTAAGATGAGCAGAATTAACTTTAAGATACCAGTATTAACCCCAATTTATTTCCAAAAAGCATTTTCATCATCAATTTTAATTCTCACAATCTCTCTTTATGTTTTTAGCTTACTAAATCTCTCATTTCTTTTTCTCACCAAATTACCTTTTCTGTTTTTATCACACAGCTCTCTTTCTGTTTTTCAGCTCACTATATCTCTTTTTTCTTTTTCTTACCAATTCAGACAGTTTTGTACAATGTTCCATCAATTCCATTAGTTTCATGCTGTCCTCCCCACTTCCAAGTGTGTTAACTCTTGAGAGAGGTGGATCATTGGACTGTTTAGATGCAGCCTCAAACCTAGTTTAAGCTTCTGCACCCCCTAATATGGTATCTTGGCACCTGAGACCACTACCTAAATCAGTTTCCCTGATGGAATAGGACTCCTTGAGTGTTGCCGGGGATTGGGTCATATTATGTTACCACTGTCTGTTATAATTCTAAGATAGAAGCCAGTACTTGAAAGCCACTTTCCTATTCTGTTTTCTTCCCTCTCCTTCTGATTGGTCTTCATCTGCAAACAAGGAGATATAGGTCCACTAGACTGAGATATCTCAGTGGTCCCTTTTGCTTTCCTAGGTTTTTGAGTCTTCATTCCATTCCAGTTTCTTCTATTATCCCTAGGACTTTGACTTTTCCTTAGGACACTCTTCTTGCCTATGTGTGTTTTCCTTATTAACAGTTTTCACATTCTCATCAGATTTGACAAAATTAATTTTAGTAAACTTTGGTTTTGTCTGATCAGATTTAGGTCTAAACACACTATCATTATCACTATCAGACTCCCACTCTTCAATGATAGGAGCACTAGGCCTAACCTTTTTAGGCTGTTCCAAACTATCCTTACTAGACTTAGATGCAATTGATTTAATTCTAGGCACACTAGAGATAGTGTCACTCACATAAGTCTTATAGACAGAATCATCTAATCCAACAAAGGACAAGTCAGGTCTTGAGGGCATGTAGTATTCAGTTGTAGGGAGGTGGGAACTGCTATGATATCCTCACTTCTTAAAACCTTTCATTATTTTCCTCTTCAATCTCATTCACATACTTCCCCCATTTTTTACCCCCTTTGATGCACTTTTAATCACTTTCTCTTTTATTCAAGATGACAATCTTGCAACTTCATTTCCATTCATTTGACTGTCAAAACCAACACCAGACTTGTTATTAACACTTATTTGACTGTTTATCAGTTTAGTTAGCTTTATAGATGATGTTTCAAACTTTTCTAATTTTAGTTTTAAATCATCTTTTTCTTTTAAAGCCTCTGCTAACTGATTTTTAGCTCTTCTATGTTATAGATTAATCTTCTTTACCTTAACATCATATTTCACAAAATGCATTGTCTTCCTTTTAAAGTGCTTTATTTTTTTGCATGATGAACAACAATTCTAGCTTCTAATGATTCTAAGCCTAATTGATAACCTATAATTTCTAGATTAGATTTTTTAAGAGCATCACGCTGTTGATCATACTGTTTTTGAAGAGTTTCATATGATTTTAAGCAATCTTTAAAGCAAGTATGTACCTCAGAGTCTGAACTTGATTAACTTGATGAACCTTGGGATGTATAGGCCATTAGAGCAAAGTTTGTGATGCCTTCTTCAGCCTGAAAGCTCCAATCATAACTACCTATCCCATCTTAGAACAAAAAGGCATTTGGCAGGAGTCTCCAATGGTACATTCATTCTTTAGGAGCATCTCCATGTCTATTCCTCTGATTCCTTCGGTGCCATGTATTCCCTAGCAAAGTGACCTACTATATGCAGTGTTACATTCAACACTTCTGTCTTATCACAAGCCAACAGTTTTATTGCCATTAAACATTTATATTCAAAAATAAAGGGGGGGGGGGGATTTTTTTTTCCTTTTTTCTGTCTTCTTTAAAAATCTCTTCACCCTCATGGTAAGCATGGCCACCTGCCATTTGAGATCCATCTCTTCATGATCATCAGTATCAATCTGCTCCAGATCTTGTCCAACCGTGGACTATTAGATTGATTAACAAAGAAGGAAAACATGACATCATCAGCATAAGTTGAGGAAGAAGCTTGTCCCTGTGAACTAGCAGTAGAAATTTCATGAGCAGTATTAACTTCTTCATTAGTACTGCTAGTATTTTTTGAAGATACAAAAGCCACATTCTGAGAGTTTGAGTTTAAGCTTGATTGGCCTTTAATCTCAGCTTCATATACCTTTAAATTGTTGTACAAATCATCCATGCTCAAAGTGTCTAGATCAGATTTGTTACGCATGATCAAGGCAATGTTATTCCAAGCTGATGGTAGACTTCTTAGCAACTTAAGATTTGCATCTTCCTGGGAGATAACTTCACCATGAATTTCCAATTGGCTGATGAGTTTCTAAAACCTATCATAGGTTTTATCTAGTCCTTCAGATCTTGATGCAGTAAAATTCTCATATTGCTTCTTCATAATAGTTTTCTGCATTTTCTTTGATTCTTTTTTTGCCTCTAAACCGGGCCTTGATTGCTTCCCATAAGGTCTTTGCATCCTTGATTCCATGAAACTTCAATAGGTGCTCATCAGGAATGACCAACAACAGAGTGCTTTTTGCTTTCTGTTAATACAAATAATGTCAAAAAAACGTTATTTATATTTTTCGACCTCTCGATGTTTTGATAATGACAAAATGTGAAAACGTTTACGATAAAATTAAACGTTTATAAATTACTAATCGTAAAATTCCATTTCTAAGATTAATCACTTAAGGTATGGATAAACACATTAAACATGATTAGTGATCAAGAAAATAATATTTTCTTCCCTAAACCTTACATTTTTACAAAAGTGTTTTTATAAAAATATAAAAACAAAATATTTATTCTTTAAAAGAAATGTTTAAATTTTCCCCCAAAATTGAAGGTTTAAATCAGATAAACATTATCACCACAAAAGGAAAAAAAAGGTGTTGAGTGTAGTCTACGCGGTCCCTTATAGGCCTGACGGCATCTTATATATAAGGGGAGCCGCGACTGGGACCGCCGTCAGCAACGGCATATATTTTTTTGTCCCTATAATTAAGGCCACCCATCTGAAACAAAACCTTTTGCCATGAATTTTTTCTTAGATCTGTTTTTCTCTATTCTTTCTTCTTTTTAAAACACATTTTTTGATCAAAACATACCTTGATCTTGTTTTAGTGATTAATTCTTTCTTCCTCCCTTCTTCCTTAATCTAATGCAAGAGAAGAACTATGTTATCTTATAACATACGATTGTTGTAAAGTGATTCTTTGTCTTCTCCTCAAAGATCTCATATATTCATTTTTTTTACTTAGTATTGTTGTGTAATTGGATTGTGTTGTATGATTTCCAATAGTATAATTGTGTATTGGTGTGATTTGGACTGTGTGTCAATTTAAGGGTATATATATTTTGTGAGTGTATAAAGACTTAGGGAAGTCGTAGATTGGTTCTAGCTAAGATTAAGACTCAACATCTAGCTTAGTGTCAGAAAAGAAAATAAGCGACGTGTAAACGGTTTTCTCCGCCTAAAGGGAGCTTGTCGAATAGTGATAATCTCGAGAGGAGTATCGGGGAGTGGAGTAGGAATGATGAGGTGCTTCGTTGCTGAACCAAATAAATCTTAGTTGTCTTGGTTTGATCGGTTCTTCTTTATTTCTTTATATCCATTGCTCTACTTGTTTCATTACTTAGATAAATTAGTTGTGATTCATATTGTTAATTGATTGACATATAACTGGAATCAAACATTTTAAGTAAAGATTTAAAACACAATTATTAACAGGTAAAAAATATTCAAACCCCCCCCCCCCTTTTAGTTTCATACAATTGGTATCAAAAGTTAAGGTCATGCAAGATTTTTAAATATATTTTATTTTAAGCTTGATCGATCTTATGTGCTTCCGATAAATTCCTGAAGGGCAAATCATGCAAAAGACCACCACTCTTTGAAAGCGATAGATTTATTTACTGGAAAAATAGATTCGAGACTTATGTTAATCAAAAGAATCTAGATCTTTTGGCTTGCTAATTTCAATGTGATTTTAAACTATTGCACAAAAAATTCGAGAAACAAATTAGTGAGGTTATCCTTTTGAAAAAAACCGATGATCTCAAAAAGAAACTTGCGAAAAATAATGAAGCAAAATTTTTTATTTCAATGCCTTACCAATGCAAAGAATATGAAAGAATCTTCCATCGTGCGTAGGCATAAGAAATTTGAGGAAATCTTTTTCTAACACCCAATCATGGTAATAGCCAAGTCAAGATATAAGATCGAATTTTGGTTCAACATATGATCAATTCATATTCTGAAGACGAATCTATAGATAGTGCTTTGTAGAGATTTAATACTATTATACTAGTCTTAAAGATCTTGATGAAGTTATTCTAGTAGAACTACGTAAGGAAGTTTTCTTAGGGCTCTCTACATCCCTAAATAGAGAGCAAGTCACGGCTATTGCAAGAGTCGAAAGACTTTGAATCACTTCTCTTGATCGCGCTCATTGGAAACCTCAAAAGTCCATGAGAAGATTTTCAAGAAGATTCCGAAAATGTCAAAGCTAAAAGTTTTTGAAAGGAAATCTCTTTGCTATAAAGGCTAGAAAGAATTAGTGATGAAGTGGTGTTCAGATTTCGCGGTAGGTAAGACAAAGACTACTGCTCATGGGCGTAAGAGATTTCGAGAAGTTCTTTAGAAAAGATGTAGATTCGTTTTGAAAGGCGGGGAACCCACCTCGACGACAAAAAGGACGTATCGCAAAGAAACCAGTGTTGATGACAAGAACGGTAAACAGTGATAGAAAAATCGTTTTGATGGTGGACCCGAATCATCTCATTGGAGAATGTCCAAAATACCACCGATAAGACAAGAACAAGTGACTTTGTTGGAGGCTCTTGGATTGATAGTGGTGAGAGATGATGATAAGGTCAATGACGCAAACGTTGGTCTTGATAGCTAGCGCATCAAGTGAGATATGCCTTTAGTGTTGACTTGGGGCCTGTTGAATGGATCAAGGTTAGCGGATGCTCAAAACTTTGGAGGGCAACATAAAAGCTCTTCTTCCACCTACAAGGCATACAATGGACCGGTAATGTCTTGTTCCGGTAGTATTACTCCGTTGGTATACATTATTAGCAAAGGTACAATTTCTTATAAACTCTCTCAAAATAGATATGTACAAAAACATGTTGTGATAACTTAGGATTTAATCTTGCTTAGTTTAGGATAAATATGTGATAATAAGTGTTAAAGTAACTTTCTCTGAAATGATAGTGAATTCACTAAGAACGGGTAAACGTCCAAGGGTAAAGTGTATTAGGTGAAAGGATTATATGTGTTAGAAATAGGTTATAAGACCTTAGGATCAAATTTGTTAACAATGATTGATGAAATATTCTCCTTGTGGCATAGGAGATTAGGACACGCAAATATGCGTTTCTCATTCCAATGGTTTGGACTCTTAGATTTACGTTAGAAATTACCTAAGATTAAGTTTGATAAACACTTTGTGAGCTTGCAAATAGGATAAACAAGCTTACACTAGTCACAAAGCAAGAATTGTAGTCTCTAACGACTAGATGTTTAGAACTTCTCCTTATGGATCTCTTCGGTCCTATCGACCGTACGGAGTTACAGAGGAATACGTTACACCCTAGCATAGTAGTATGGACTTTTCTAGGTATACATGGCACTAAGCATTTCTTAAGGATAAGACCGAAGCTTTTGATCACTTTGAAATATTTAGTAAGAAAATCCAAAACCAATTAGGATGCACAATATTGTCCAATAAGACACCGACCAGGGATGAGATTTGATAATGAAGTGCAATTTGGAGAGTTTTGTAATGCCAATGGTATTACTCATAACTTCTCGGCTCCACGCACTCCTCAATCAAATGGCGTGGTCGAAAGGAAGAATAGGACACTTCAGGAAATGAGTAGAACAATGTTGAATGAGCAATCGTTACCACAAAAGTTTTGGTGTAACGCCGTAGATACTTCAACATACATTCTAAACCGAATCCTCATTAGAGCCATTCTAGGAAAAACACCTTATGAACTCTTAAGAGGTAGAAAACCCACACTAGATTATTTTAGAGTGTTTGGAAGCAAGTGCTTCATTTTAAACACAAAAGACTACCTTACCAAGTTTGACCCAAAGTCATACGAAGGTGTCTTTCTAGGTTATTCTCAAAATAGTAAAGCCTACATCGTCCTAAACAAACACACTAGAAGTCGATAAGATATCACTTAAGTGACATCAATGAAAAACTTCTCCAACCCTCTAAAGACTTACCTTTGGTGGAGATGACTTATATGAGGAAGAATGTATTAATGTCACGAAAATGACAACTCTAGGAAAACGACTTGAGGGTGAAACATTGGACAATTGACATAAATAGTCAATATAAGGTGATCTAGGAACCATCCCTTAGAAAATGTCATAGGAAATCTTAACCAAAGAACCCTTAGGTCACAAGCCCAAAACCAAAGTAACTTTTATTGTTTTATTTCTACCATGGAACCTAAGAATGTAAATGAAGCCTTAGGAGATAAAAGTTGGATAGTCGCCATGCAAGAAGAATTAAATCAATTCATTGCTAACGACGTTTGGGCTTTAGTTACGTAAAATATGGACAATTTATAGAAACTAAGTGGGTGATGTTTAGATATAGTTAGACTGAGAACGGGGTCTGTTTCTCGAATAAGGCTAGAATTAGTTGCTCAAGGCTTAAACCATTAAAAGGCATCGATTATGAGAAACTTATGCTCCGGTTGCTAGACTTGAGTTCAATTAGAATATATAGCTTATGCTTATGCCTTAGATTTTTAAACGATTCCAATAGGATGTTTAAAAGTGCATTCCTGTGAACGGTTTTATTCACTGAGGAGCGTACGATCGCACAAACCTCAGGGGATTCATTGATTTTGAAAAAACCAGGGATCATGTGTTATAAATTAAAGAAAGCCTTTATATGGTCTTAAACAAGCACCCAATGCTTGGTATGATAGATTAAAGGCCTTCTTATAAACATGAATATCAAAATGGGAAAATGGTATGATAACACTCTTTTTACTAGAAAGAAAAGTTCAAATCTCATCATTTTCAAATTAATATGTCGAGAATTATATTCGGTTCGGACTTGTCAAGGACATGTGTGATGAATTTGCCAAAAATCATGCAGGCGAGTTTAGAATGAGCATGATGGGGTGAACTTAACTTCTTCCATTTGGATTACAAGATTAAACAAATGAAAGATGGTATATTTTCTCTTAATCAATATAAGTATATTAAGAAATGATTAAGAAATTGATTCTCGAAGATTCTAAACCAAATGAAAACCCCATGTCCTCACGATACAAACTTACGAAAGACTCGAATAGTGTGTGAAGTCGGTAGATGAGTAACAAGTATTCGAGGCATGATAGGTAGTTAATTTTACCTAAAAACCGGGCAGTTGGACCGTTATCATGTTTAGTGATTGGCCTTCTATGGCCCGCTTTCAAAGGAGGCTCCCAAAAACTCTTCATACTTAAGCGGTTAAGCGTATCTTCGATTACATTATATGGCACTCGCACTTAGGATTTGGTATCTAAGGGGGATCCGGCATAGAAAACCGTATGTATATGCCGACTTCTGATCATGCGGGAGATTATGGGATCAAACAATGCACCTAGCAGGTATTTGTGACGTTCCGTGTGGATGTTGTTTGAATCATCTTGGTTTATTAAGAAACAAAAACCGCTCTTTGCTATATCCACTTACGAAGCTGAATACATAAGCGCTGGAAAGGGCATGTCAACATGCACTATGGATGAAACAAGTCTCATTGACTATACGTACGACTCCCCTCCCCCCTCAACGATATTCCCCATCATGTGCAACAAACAAGGGCTGGATTGACCTTAGTAAAACCCGGTGACGTTATCGTACCAAACACAGCGAAATACGTCACTACTATCTTGTGATAATGTCCAGTAAGGACATTATCTCATGACAAAGTGCCTTCCGTCGACAACATCGCCGACATTCATGCTAAACCCCTAAACGTGAAGGTTTAAACTATCTACGTCTTGTTTAGGAACTGATGGAACATTTCATAAAAATTTATTAAGAACGTTTCTCATTCTTCTGTCTCAATTCTAGTCCGTGTTCCATTCCGTGTCGTGACAACTTAAATACTTCATCCGAAGTACTTTAAGCATGTTTAATTCGCGAAATGCAATTTAAAATGTCACTCCTCTTCGCAAAACTTATGTCAAAATCAAGTTCAAAAACCCTCACTGAGGGCGGCCCCATATAGGCGGCCCCCTAATATATTTGGGACCGCCAGGAAGATAAGGGACCGCCACCAGAAAGACAGAAATAATAACACTTAAACAAAAATTTTCAAAACTGAAAAACAAACACCCCCTTTCTTGCTGCCATTGACGACCACGAACACAAACCCACCAAATCTCAAAAATCAATCATTAAAACTTCAATTGAAGATCAAATCAACATCAATAATCATTCCTAACATCTCAAAGATCATCAATTGTAAGTCATTTCACTTATTTTCTTTCGATTTGAGTCTAGGGTTCATGATGAACACCAAAAATTGAAATTGGGTATTTTCCATTTTTCTTTCAATTTTGTTCAATTAAAACCACTAGGATACAATGTATAACTAATATGCTTCCCGTAGATATAGGATTTGCATACATTGATGAAGTTTGTCAAAAAATTATTTTTGAACCAAAACCCCAATTTCATCTTACAAATCACTCACGTTAGGAACACAATAAAACTGTTGTTATGCATTGTTAATCCAATTCAAAAACATTTTTAAACACATGCATAATGATCTCATGAACAAATTTCGAGATACATAATTCATATGTATTTTTTGACTTGTTTGGTTGAGCAAAATCAAACTAAGGAGCGTTTGGGTTAACTCTTAGGATTTTTACTATTTCAGGTCGAGTTAATCGTTACTCCATCATTTGTTGCTTATAGGAATTTACACTAGCCACAAAACTCGAAACCTCACTTCAAGTATAAGAAATTAAAATATGATCTTCTTATATCTTTCTAGGTAACAATGCCTCGAGCTACCAGTCTTGATCATCAAAAGACACGAAACTACATACCCCTAATATCAAATGAGTTTAATCAACCTTTACGAAACACAATTGCTAATCTTGAAAAACGATACTTCCATGAGGGGAGAGTTGTAAGTCCAAACCTCAAAAATATGAGTCATACTCGTGCTAAGTTTGAGTCAATCGGGTTTGATTGTTTGTTAGATATTAACGAACAAATTATACCTCGCTTTGTTCTTGAGTTCTACTGTCAACTCACTTTTGACTACAATCCTGAGGGTCAATTCATTGTCAACTTCGTAATTCAAAATAAGTCATTCTCCCTCACTCTTGAGGAATTTGGTCAAATTTTAAAAATCCCATTCAAAGGTCAAGCCTCTAACACCGAAATGTGGTCTCTTGATCATTTGTCGGTAAGTGTTCCAAGTAGAGGTCTTTATAAAACCAAACCTCCATCTCCAAGAGTCATTAAGTCTTTTATTCAAGTTCCTCGACAAGGTCAAGAGACTCGTACCAAAAATAAGAAAACTAGTTGTGTAAGTGAAAACGGGAATTTTAACTCGAGAGATTCAATACTCATATGAACTTGGGTTGATATTATTCGTGGGGTGAAAAAGTCATTTTCTAGGAGGACATAGGATCATGTCTACAGCTTATTTTGTCACATGCCTTTATTGCATTGATAACATCTACTTCTTCTAACCTAGCATATTTCATTCTTCTAAAGAATGGAAAAGACGCCCGATTCAAACCAAAGCGACTCTTGCCTTATGGTATCGCTCTTGACTAGTTATTTAAAAAAAGTCATGTCTGTCTCTCCTGAGCTTGCTTTTGATTCTAAAATCTCTCACATGGATCGGAGCCATGAATCCGATTCGGCTCCTCCATTTTTTGAGCGACATTACTCTGCACGATCGGACGTGGCAAGAAAGACCTCGTGAGCAAATGCTAGCTCCTACTTCACCATTCAAAATAATCCACTTCATTACTCCACTTGCTCACATGGTTATCGAAGTGCATGATGAATAACTTTACTTAATACTTCTTCTCCATCTCAACATGTTTCCTCTTCATTAATCTTGATCCTCAAGTCTATCAAAACCTCTCATGAAAGCCATGACTTGAACACCCTTCTATCCGAAACCATAACTTTTCAAACTCAACAACGGGATGCTCACCGAGACGGATTAAGGTCAATTGGACAAACTCTCAAGAACATGATGGGAGGAAGAAGGAAGTAAAGATATTGGCATAACTTCTAAGAGATTATCACTATTATTATTATTATCCTTTTATTTTAGTCATTTTTATGTTACTTTTCATTAAAATCTCTTGATACAATGCTTTGTGGACTTCCGAATGTTTGATGATCTTTAAAATAGTTTGTAATCTCTTAAATGCCTTGCTAGTTGACAATTTGTGCTCTTATGTGAATTTTATTAAGGATTATTCAAATTGCTTGCTTAAGATTAATGATTGATGCATTCTTAGTTTAGAATTACTTGATTTTTGACTAATATGAGATGTGATACTTCTATGGGAAATTACTGGAAATTTTTTTTCTTCAGAAAACGGCCCCTGAATTCACCAGGCGGCCCCCTTATCAATCAGGGACCGCCAAGAAATAAGGGACCGCCAACAGGAGGGAACTTATATTTTAAATTTCTATCTTTTTCTGTATTTTTGACCACCCTAGTCCTAGACTTCTGAACTTCCCTCTTTGAACACACAATTTCTTCAATCTTCATCTCTAACACCATGCTTTGCCATTTTTCTTATTATTTAAACAATCCATCTTCTTCATTACTCAATCATTATCTACATACTTGTTTCTTTTTTTTTCTCCCACCTAAAATGTCTTCTCAAACCATTACCTCAAACCTTTCATAGAAACCAAAATGTCAGTCGTCAAGTTTGGATAGCGAAAAAAACACCTTACCAAAACTAATCACCTTCTTATCACAATGAATCACCACACCACCTTTCGAGGAAACCACTCAATACTCATCATCCACCCCAATGAACTACCTCAAAGATTACGAATCATTAATCAACTCCACACCATCTCCACACTCATTGATTCTCAAACTCCCACACCAACCTCTCCACCTCACCCAATGGTTCAACCTCCTACTAATGCTCAAGTAGGATGTCATGCTAGCTTTTGTCATTGTTGTAGGTACACCACCAACCACTTCCACTCATTAAGGAATGAAATTAACTTCATTCAATTCCTTGTCACCCGTCTCATACCCCAATCACAAGCTCATCACCACAATGAGCCACCATCTTCATCATTCTCACTCTTCAATTAATCACTCCCACGTGATTAATTTGCTTTAATAAATGCTTCCTACCTTTTGAGTATCATATTCTAATGAAGTCAAGAATCATTTACTAGTCTTATCTATAACTCATGAATCTTCTAGGATTAATGTACTTTTAGACTTATGTTCACCTATGGTTTCTTAGATGCTTTAATATGTTGTGTTTTAGTTATGATTATCTCATGCTTGTATCATCATATATGTTGTCCTTGTGACTATATATGATTTCTTTATGAATTTAAATGAACTTTATTTATAAGTTTCTAAATGTGTAGATTATATGATGAAGATATTTATCTTGCCTATGTTGGTTTCACTTGTGAATGTCTCTACCCTTGTTTTGATAGCCCAAACTACTTGTCGTAAGATCGATCCCTTGGTGCCCCGAACAAGGGGGAGCATACATCAAGGGGGAGTCTTTAATCGTCAATTTCTTTCCCTCTACTACAAATCGACGATCAACCTTTTTGGATTCGACAAAAAGGGGGAGAAATAGAATTTAACTCATTAATAATTTATAAACTTCTAATTTTATACTAAATGAGTTTATGTTTTGTCATCATCAAAAAGGGGGAGATTGTTAATACAAATAATGTCTAAAAACGTTATTTATATTTTTCGACCTCTCGATGTTTTGATAATGACAAAATGTGAAAACGTTTACGATAAAATTAAACGTTTATAAATTACTAATCGTAAAATTCCATTTCTAAGATTAATCACTTAAGGTATGGATAAACAAATCATTAAACATGATTAGTGATCAAGAAAATAATTTTTTCTTCCCTAAACCTTACATTTTTACAAAAGTGTTTTTATAAAAATATAAAAACAAAATATTTATTCATTAAAAGAAATGTTTTATTAAAAACATAAATTTTGAAATTCATAATTTTCCACCCCAAAATGCGAAATAGGTTTAAAATTCAGATACAAACATTCACCACAAAAGGATTAAAAAAGGAGTGTAGTCTTAGGTTGCCCCATATAGGCCTGGCGGCCCCCTTATATATAAGGGACCGCCGTTAGCAACGGCTATATTTTTTTGTCCCTATAAATAATGGGCCACCTCATCTGAAAAACAAAACCTCTTGCCATGAATTTTTTTAGATCTGTTTTTCTCTCTTCTTTCTTTCTTTCTAAAACACATATCTTGATCACTAACATACCTTGATCTTGTTTCAAGTGATTAATTCTTTCTTCCTCCCTTCTTCCTCTAATCAAGTGCAAGAGAAGAACAATCGTATTCTTCTACATATGATTTGTTGTCAAGTGATCTTTCTCTTCCTCCTCAAGATCACATATATTCATTACATTTACTTAGTGTTGTTGTGTAAATTAGATTGTGTGTAGATCCAATAGTGTAAATTGTGTATTGGTGTGATTTGGATTGTGTGTCAATCTAAGGGTATATATATCTTGTGAGTGTATAAAGACTTAGGGAAGTCATAGATTGGTTCTAGCTAAGATTAGGACTCGACATCTAGCTTAGTGTCGGAAAAGGAAGTAAGCGACGTGTAAACGGTTTTCTCCGCCTAAAGGGAGCTTGTTGACATAGTGAAATCTCGAGTGGAGTACTCGGGGAGTGGAGTAGGAACGAAGAGGTGCTTCGTTGCCGAACCACTATAAATCTTGGTGTCTTGGTTTGATCGTTTCTTTCTTTATCTCTTTATTATCATTGCTTACTTTGTTCATTACATTAGATAATTTAGTTGTGATTCATATTGTTGATTGATTGACATATAACTCGAATCAAACATTTTTAAGTAAAGATTTAAAAACAATAATTAACCGGTAAACTATTTAACCCCCCTTCTAGTTTCCTACACTTTCAATTCATTCTTTCTTGCTAGCTTTTCTTTAGCAGTTTTGGGAGGAATAGGATCTTCAGTACTAGCTGATGCAATAGCAAGTGCATCACCATTCATAATAACCTCCCAAAGAGCATAATCAGTGTGAGTAAGATATTGCTCCATTCTCATGCTCCATAGATCATAGTCTCCTGTTTTGAGTATAGGAAGTTTTAGTGCAGACACTGTTTGGGTAGTTTCTGACTGTGATTCCATCTTCTCTTTGATTATGAGATCTTGTGTAGATATAGTGTTCTTCTTATTCAGAGTTTCTCAACAAGCTCTGATACCACTTGTTGATCCCTTCTTGACAGATCTTACTTAGCTTGTTAAAGCTTAGTTATATTGGATAGATCCAAGACAACTATAGTAGAAACTAAGATTGAGAATATCACAAACTATGCGGAATCTAGTTTGCAATACTAAGAAGAACAATGAAACAGTAAAAACAAGATCTTTACTAAACTTTCAATATATTGAATACTATTTTGAATTACAAAATAGTTATACACCAAGGAAACCCTAATGGGCTTACAAAATGCGTCAAGTGATCATGCATATCTATTCCTAATATAACTTATGCATATCACTTTAGCAGTACTAACTATATAACAAACAGTACTAACTAATAGTACTAATAAACTGGCAGTACTAACAATTTGTACTGGTAGTACTAACTAAGCTTGACAGTACTAACTCTTCTCATGACAATACTAAGTTGAACCAGCAGTACAAAGTTGTAGAAGCCCTTAATTCCCAACACTAGCCTTCAGATTATGAAGTGGTATGACTACGGTCATTTGGACGAGATTGAAGCTAGTAGAGAGGATCAGCAGCTATACACGTTTAAAGAAGGTGATTTCCCACGACTTTGCCTATAAGACATCGAGGACATGTTACCCCTGCTTGTTCAACAGAGGCCGACCAATCACATAGTAGACGAACATTACGACTTGAATGTGGCATTGCGTATGTTCACCAGAAGTATTGTCATTCAAAGGTGGATGGAAGATCTTTAATTAGGTGTCAAAAGTTACCAAAAGAAACTCAACCTCACCAAACTTGACAGATTTAGGCAGAATCTCAGGAACAGAACCGCATACACTGCATATTCAGACCCTCAAGGAGTGATATACGTAGATTAGAACAACCGTAACAGATTGATGCGCATTGATGAACTCCAGAAATTTAGTGATGGCACGCTTAATTATGTTTGGATCGCTCTTCATGATATTTCTTCGGGTATAAGGATGGATTACCTGCCAAAGAGAAAATGGAGTAACTTAGACAAGCGAAGGGGTCGGTTTATGATCCAGGATATCAATAAGCAGCTCTTTCAAATAAGGTTAATGCGGAATATGGAGAAGTTGTTGATGGAAGAGAATATGGAGAAGACCTCAGACTACTTACACGGATAATATGACTCTGTTATATCTTGTTCTACTACATTTTAGGTCATTCTTTCGTAATTATTAATCT